>PVJX010001129.1:111629-180243 GCA_004027295.1 Dolichotis patagonum | reverse complement strand
TCCCGGCACCCTGAGTCAACCTCATGGTGCAGGTCCTGAGGCGCCAGGGTCTCTCCCCTACAGGCCCCCTAAAGTCTGCCATACTCACCTGCTATTTCTTTCTGATGAATTGACCATTCCATTTCCAAAGTTCTGAAATGGCCAACAGACCACAGAAAGAATTCTCTTTAGGCTCCTGTTTGAAACCAGCAGCTACAGCAATCTGCTGGCCTTGCTTCAGGGCCACAATACCTTTGTTTTTCAGCAGTTAAAAATAATTATCATATATCCAAAGACATTAAGAACTTCACATTCTTTAGAGACAGCTTATAAAGCAGAATCTTACATTTGCAAATCCTTATTTTGAAACAAAAGAACACTTCTAACAAAATTTTTAGAATCTGATTCTTCTTCTTTTTTTTTTTTTTAAAGAGAATAAAACAAAAGTGGGCAGTATAGAGCACATCAGAAGAGGACAACATAGGCAACACAGTACTTTACATTAAGTCAACTGGACATCAACAGTATCTAACACCATCAATCTGATTATTCTTCACCAAAGTTTAACCTGCTATTTATTTTGAGTTTTATCCATTGTCAAGATTTTTTATATTTTGTTTTTTCTCATATTTGTACCTTTTAGCTGATTCTGTTAATATAAAAATTCTGAATGCTGGTGCCTGGTCAAGAAGCTCTGAGAAGGTCTTTGTCTCACTTCCTACTGAACTGGAGGATTTGATACCTGAAGTGGAAGAATTTTACAAAAAAAATCATAGTGGTAGAAAATTACATTGGCATCATCTCATGTCAAATGGAATAGTAAGTAGATGATAGATATGTTAGTTCAGCTATTGGTTTGAGTGAAAGTAGGAAGACTCCAAGTAAGGATTACTTAAACGTATTAATTTTTTTGTTATTGTCATTTTGTGCTCTCACATACAGAAATTTGGACAGGAATAATGGATATATTATATGCAATTGTTTGGACATAGTCCTCCAGTTACACCATTATGCTTAAGGGCATCTTCTACAAGTTTTCTCTATCATTTTCACTTGTATCTCATTGGATAGAACTCAGTCACGTGGCCATATTTTGCTGCAGGGAAAGTTGGGAAATGAATCATTGAGGTCTGCTAAAATTTGTATTATCATCTGTTTTAATTACTTTTCTTGTTGCTGAGATAAAATTCCTGACGCCCAAAGTTAAAGAGGAAAAGTTTATTTAACTAAAAGTTTGTAAAGGTTTCAGGTCCTGATTGGCTGGCTTCCAAGGCAGGGTGGCATTGCAGAGGATTGTTGAAGAAGAGAAATAGTTCATGGCAGGCAAAGACAGCAAAAGCAAGCCAGCACCAAGCCTCTTTCTGTCCCTTACATTTTATCCAGTTTGCCTGCCCGCATTCACACCCTTAATCCTAGCGCCCTTAATCTTAGCATCACACCAGGAATCAAGCCCAACGTCAGACACTGTAGATCCAGCCACCTCTGAACAGCCCCACCTATGGCTACATGAGGCTTTGGAGAGACATCTAGGCACAAACCATAAGACCGTGTAAGAAAGGAAGAGTAGATAGATACTAGAAGAGGGCAGTCTTTCTCTCATCAGGTATGTTAGAGAGATTGTATTATTATGAACAAGTTACTAAATCATTACTCCCCTTCCCCCTTACAGATAACATTTAAGAATGAAGTAGGTCAGTATGATTTGGAGGTAACCACTTTTCAGCTGGCTGTGCTGTTTGCATGGAACCAAAGACCCAGAGAGAAAATCAGCTTTGAAAATCTAAAACTTGCGACTGAGCTCCCTGATGCTGAACTGAGAAGAACTTTATGGGTTTGTTTGTTTGATTGATTGATTGATTGATTGATTGATTGTGTTTTTAAAGTTGTGTCTTCTCAGAGAGGTGTAACGTGTGATTGGCTTGTAACTGGGGAAGGGGGAGAGTGTTAGAGATCAAATCCAGAGTCTTGCATGTGCTAGACATCTATCACTGGGCTACATTCCAGCTGCTGTAAACTTTAAAATTCATAACATTCTCAAAATGACCTTTACCCAAGAAAACACAATAATGAGATATTGGGGGGGTAGTGAAAACAGATAAATAAGCACCAAAATATAGAAAGAGAGAGACACTGAGCTGGTGCAGTATTTAAATATTTACCTACAAGGATTCTGAAGGCATCCATTACACTTAATTTTTTTTTAGTATACCTGGAATCAAACTCAGGACCTCATGCTTGCCAGGCAGGCACTGTGCCATTGAGCTGTATCCCTGACCCTACATTTAATTTTTATTCTAAGAGTGTGTTTGAAGATTTTATGATAACCAAATATCTAAGATTTAGAAAACTTCAGTCCTACATGGGTGTGGTGTTGCATGCCTATAACCCAGCAGTCTGAGAGACAGGAGGATCCAAAGTTCAAGGCTAGCCTTGGCAGTTTAATAATTTATTAATACCCTGTCTCAAAAAAAAACTAAAAGGACTGGGAATGTAATTCTGCAGAGGCTTTGGGTTCAATCCTCCTAGTGTCCAAGGAAGGAAAGGAGGGAAGTGGAAAGAAGAGGTGAAAGAAGAAAAGGAAGGAAAGAAAAACAAAAGGAAGGAGAGAGAGCAGGCTTTAGACCTTTTGAGTATTATAAAATATATTCATTAGCTTCTTGCTGATCAGTACATTTTATTCCTCCTCCGTAGACTTATTAGAAGCTCCAGACTAAATTATTTCCTGTCGAGGAAAGAGCTGGCATTTAACTGACAAGTGGTGTTTGCTATGGGCCTATGTGAACAATTCGAATTTTTTGTCGTAATATAAAGAAAACATGTATTGCCTCCTCATAACTAAGTTTTCTCCTTTCTTCATTATGTATTTACATCATTACATCAAAGTCACAGAGAAACAAAAGTTTAAATTGTACATTTGTGTTTATAATCCTTTTGCAGAATTGATCTTTAAAAACAGCATACTGTTTACAGGTGCTAATTTTTTTTCTCTTTGTTCTTCATAGTCTTTAGTAGCTTTCCCAAAGCTCAAACGGCAAGTTTTATTGTACGAACCTCAAGTCAGCTCACCCAAAGACTTCACAGAAGGTACCCTCTTCTCAGTGAACCAGGAGTTCAGTTTAATGTAAGGTTTATGTTGGTTAATTTAAAATAAAAATACTTTGTTTAAATGTTAGTGCTTTTTTTTTAGCAAAATAATTTTGTTCCTTACATGATATTTAAAACAATAACTGTATAATAGCTAAATTTATGGCATTTAGTTTTTTACTAAAAATATTAGGGGCCAGCACTCGGAAGACTGAGGTAGCTGGTTTCCTTTGAGTTTGAAGCCAGCATGGGTTACATAGCACAAGGCTAGCCTGAACTACATAGGAGTGTCTGTCTGATTTTTTTTTTTTTTTAAAAGGGGTTGGGGACTCAAAGGGTAGAACAGGACCAGAGAACACAATGAGCAGAGCTTCTAAGGATAAAAATAAAGGAAAAATAAATTTAATGACCTGGAGGTAATTTTCATAAATGTTTTGGTGTCTGACATTACACTGTATTGCCTTTCACCTTTAAAGTAAACATCCTTTTGCACTCTAAAGCATCTTTATCCAGGCAAAAGATATAATATTTAATATTTTTTCTGAAGATCCAGGTAGATAGTGCTGAATTATAACCCATCTATCTCTACTCTTTAATTATTTTTATGGCAATATGAATTAAGTGTTTTGTTATTATAAGGAGCATTGTGATTTTAGTTTAGGTTCATTTTTGGTTTTTTGAGACAGAATCTCTATGCAGTTCAGGCTGGCTGTCTTACTTTTTTTTTTTTTTTTAACTGCTGAGACAAAATAACTAACACCTAAAGTTAAAGAAAAAAAGGTTTATTTTGGCTCACACTTTATAGAGGTTTCAGTCCGTAATCAGCTGGCTCCAAGGTAGGGTGGCATAGCAAAGGGCATCTCAGAGAATAGTTAGTCCACAGCAAGCAGGCAAGCAAGGGACCTTAGGAGCTTCTTTCTGCTCCTTTTTTATATTGTATTTAGGTTACTAGGATTAGGGTGGGTGCCAAAGCAGTCAGTGAACTAATTTAGTAATCATCCATTTTTAATCTGAATATAGCACCCTAAATCAATCACAAACTCTAGATCCAGCCACTTCTGAAAAAGCCCCACCTGTAACTGCCTGAGGCTTTGGGGTGATACCTAAACACAACCCACAACACTGGCATTACACTCACTAAAAAGCCCAGGCTAGCATGGAACTCATGGGGATCCTCCTGCCTTAGTCTTGCAAGTGCTGACATTATGGGGGTGCAACACCCTGCCCAGCTAGCTTAATCATTTTATTAACAGGTGATGTTATGTTTGAGCAAAATTAGAATTTCTTTTAAACCAAGCTGTATGTTGGTTTTTTAAAATAGTCTGGATGTTAATTTTTAAAATATTTCTATATTTTGAATATATATGTATTTTATTCACTGTGGAATATTTGATTAAATATTTTTTACAGAAAAAATGCAAAAGTTCAGAAGAGGGGTAAAATCAACTTGATTGGACGCTTGCAACTCACTACAGAAAGGATGAGGGAAGAAGAGAATGAAGGAATAGTGCAACTTAGAATTTTGAGAACCCAGGTTTGTGATACTCAGATAAAATGTCTAAATTTAATCTTTAACCTTACTTAAATTTAAAAGCATAGGTAATTAATCTATTTGTAACAAAAAGAGCTAAATTTCATTTACTGAAATTTAAAAATGATATTGATGGACTTCGCTTAGTGCTAACAGAGATATGGTTTAGTGTCTTTCATTACGTTGAGTTATTGGTTGGATAAAATCTTGGTTTTATCCAGGTATGCTGACACATGTCTGTAATCCTAGTTTCTTGGGAGCCTGAGACACAGTTGAAAGTTCTAGCTCAGTTTGGGCAGTTGAGCACAAGACACTGAAAATTTTAAAAATAAGAAGTGAGTTGGAGACGCAGCTCAGTGTAGAATACCCCTGGGTTCCTTCCTTAGTACCAGAGCGGGGATGGGGAGTTTGAGGAATAGTCAGTCATAGAATTGAACTATTTATAATTGCATTTAATTTTGAGATTTCTGATTTCATTATAATGTCCAGTTAGGAAACTTTATGTAGAACCAGTTCTCCTAACATTTCCTTCCTTAAAAGTACTTTAGAACTAGTACTATCAGGATTATTTTATCTTTAAATACTTTGTGATTGTTTTACCTTTAGATAGGGTATTGTTTTGTTTTTGGTGGAGGGGTTTGACTCAGGGTCTCACTATATATATAGTGCAGGCTGGTCTCAAACTCACAGCAGTCTTTCTGCCTCAGCCTCCCAAATGGTGGGCTGATATGAATATGCCATCATCCCACACTTAGGTAGTCTTTTAAAAGCCTAGTTTTCTACTTTTTCTGTTTGTAATAAATACTTAAAACCCTTGGCAGGGCTGGGGATTTAGCTCAGTGGCATAAGCACCTGCCTTGCAAGCACATGGTCATGAGTTTGATCCCTGGTACCGATTTAAAAAAACAAATTAAAAAAAAAAAACCCTTGGCCATTGCAATAAGAGGAAACCAGAGGAAAGATCAAACTATTTCATTGTTTGTTGATCATATAATACAATAAAGTAGCAGAAAAAAGATTTAATATATAAAAACCACTTATTTTTCTATGTAGCAGTAATGAAGAGGAAAGTAAAATGAGAAGCCATAAAATTCATTAACTTTTTTAAAAAACATAGTGAGTAGGACCTCTATAGAATAGACTTTTACTGAGAGATTCTGAAAGGAATTGAATATAGACAAATATCTAGCTTGAGGTTTTGTGTTTTTTGTTTGTTCATTTTGTTTGTTTAGTTTTTTTCACCCCTTTCTAGTTGTTTTAAGTTCACTGGCGATGGTGGTACACTCCTGTAACCCTAGTACTTGGGAGACTGAAGCAGGAAAGATCGCCACAGTTGAAGGCCAGGATTGTAGTGAGGATTGAACCGAAGGAGTACTGAGCTATATCCCTAGTCTTTTATATTTTGAAACAGTCTTGCTAAGTTGCTCAAACTGGGCTTGCACTTATGTTCTTCCTGCCCTAGCCTCCCAAATAGTTGGAATTATAGGTGTGTGCTGTGCCCCGAAGAAATATACCTTTTAAAGTATCAGTTTAAATGAGCTGTGGCTGGGAGTATAGTTGAGTGGCATAGCACCTGCTTGGCAAGTGAAAGATCCTGAGTTCAAATCCCAGTACCAAAAAAATTAAAAAATAAAAAATAAATGAACAGTGATGAGTAAATAGACTTCTGTCCATCACCCCAGTTAAAATGCAGATGGTTGTCATCATGCCAGTAACTGACCTGTCTCCCCTTCAGCCAGTCCTCTGCTCTGCTGTGCTTCATACTTAGCACCATTGCTTAGTTCTGGCTCGTTAGGAGTCTTAGTAAGTGGCATCAGAGTATGTGTCCGCTTGTGCCTGCCACCTTTTGCTCAGTGTGAAAGAACACTTTCTTTTCTGACAAGGGCAAGTAGCTTGAACAACTGATTTTTTTCCCGCATATTAATACCATGTACACCAAGTTTTGTATAACAGTTCAACTAGCAGTATTTTTGAAATTTTACAAATTAATTTTCAGTTTTATCAAAATAGATGAGAATGATTGAGAAACTTTAAAAAAGTGAATGAGTTGGTGGTGAAGAAAGTTGGCTCTGCTAAACATTAAAATGTATTGAAATTTCTATAAAACTAATGTTCGATAGCAAGACCATTAGTTGAAGAATAAACAGTTAAGTATCCGTGAACTTAATGCAATAAAGAAAATACTTTCTAAAACCCATGGAAAGAGGATGCTTATTCAGTAAAAAGGTGTTGAGAAATTTTACTCTCCGGGGAAATAATCAGGATTTGTTCCTAGTTTATAGTATGTCAAGATCAATTATAGATGGACTAAGTGTTTATGGGGATAGCAGGTATAGTAATACTGTAAGTCGTATAGAAAAGTGTTCTTTTGTCTGAAAGTGATCAATAGTTCTGTCCGATCTAGTAATCTAAGCTCTTTGTATAATGATCAGTCTTTTTTTCATTTCTTGATCCTAGGCAACCCATCCCTATTGTATACTATTTTCATAGATGGCATCTATATTGAAGGTGAAATGGGGTTCAGGACTGGAAACCCTCTGCTGTTTTCCTCTTAGCTTCTTTAACACAACCATTTTCATCTTTATTAAAGTCAGAAGAGGAGAAGTTGGGATATTTAGGATTGTCCCTTCTCTTCCTCCCTGGTTCCAGCAAGTGCTTAGAAAAACAAACTTTCTCTGTTCCTTTTTCCTGTCTGTACCTTTGACATAAACCATGTATGATCTCTATTCAGAACTTGCTTAGTGCGCGGGGGGGGGACTTGGTATTTGGTTATGTTGAGAGGAATTCAGTTGACCTTGTAGTGCTGATGAAGAAATTGTCATGCAGCAAACTTGAAGGGATTTTTCTCTTGTCAAATAGTGCGTGACTCCCAATCCTATTGATTCCAGCAAAGTTCCATATTAAATGTTAAAAGAAAATGCAGTAGTCCCACAGTATCCAATAGGAGTGAATCCTAGGACCCCCTGTTCCCACAGATAGCAACATCTATAGATGCTCAGATCCCTTACATAAAGTGATACATATTTGAATGTAATCTGTACTTCCCCTCCAGTATGCTTTAAACCATCTCTAGATTACATGTAATACCCAATAGAAAGTAAATGTTATGTGAATAGTTGTCATACTGTATTACTTAGGGAAAAATGTTGAGGAAAAAATTTTGTACATGTTCAATACAGATTCAACCATCACAGGCCTAGTAGCTATATTTTTGGTTCAGGGTTGGTTGAATCTGTGGCTGTGGGACCCAGGGATACAGAAGACCAACTGTATTTCTTCTTTTCCTTTTTTTACATTTTCTTTATCACAGATGATGATCTCTACTAAGACAAATAGATGCCTTTTGTTGGCTAAAGAGATGGCTTGTCCTGGAAAAGATTGAAAGAAAAAGTTTAGTTTTAGATAACTTCTATTATAAACTTTACTGTAATTAAAGAAATTGCCAAGAAAAATATTGGTAAAATTGACCTAAATGAAAATGTTTATTCCTTTACACAGTTAAAAACATTTAATCAATGCAAACTAAAGATATCATAGCATATAATTTATTAATCTGGTAAATATGTAACAAGTAGTACTTAATTATTTGGGGTAGGGCTTGAGACAGGATTTTGCTATGTAGTCCTGGCTGGCCTTGAACTCACTAGGTAACTCAGGCTGACCTTGAAATTTGAAGCTGTCCTCCTGCCTCAGTGGTCATCACTACACCCAGCAGTACTTAGTGATTTTTAAAATGGACACCAACTGGCTTCTGTCTCTTACTACATAAAGGAATAACTTAATTCAAGGGAAAAATTGTGTGTCAGAAGAGTTTATTGTATCTTAATTTATATTTAACACAATACTAGGTTACATGCATATTGTACTCATAAGTAAAATCATTTTTAAAAAATGGCACATGCCTTCAATCCCAGCACTCAGAAGGCTGAGACTGGAGGATCACTACAAGTTAGAGCCCAGCCTGCAGAGTAAGGCCCTTTCTCAAAAAGAGAAACAAACAAGCAATTAAAATGTGCATGATAGGAAAAAAGGAAATGAAAGGAAATGTATCCATCGTTAAACGTGGCTTTCTTTCAGCAGAGAGGTTATGGGTAATTTTGATTTTCCTTATTTTCAAAACTCTGTAATACACAAATTTTCTTTTGTAGGAGTAAAAAAGATATTTTTATTTGTTCTGTACATACTCATCTTATGTTAATCCCCTAGTGATTGTTGTTCATTTTAATAGATGTTGGATAGACAATGATACATTAAAAGTCACTTCTCATTTTGCTTTACTTAATATATTAATACTCTTTCATTTTTATTTTTTCTTTTAGGAAGCTATCATACAAATAATGAAAATGAGAAAGAAAATTAGTAATGCTCAGCTGCAGACTGAATTAGTAGAAATTTTGAAAAACATGTTCTTACCACAAAAGAAAATGATAAAAGAGCAAATAGAATGGCTAATAGAGCACAAGTACATCAGAAGAGATGAATCCGATATCAACACTTTTATATATATGGCATAATTTTGAATATCACGGACAAGACTAAGAATACAGAGTTCGGAGTGCTTGGGCAGAAAGTTGTTACAGTTGAGCTGAAGAAAGGTTTATTTGGACTTTGATGACATAAATACTCAGATCTCTGCCTTCTCTTTGCAGAACGACTCTTAATTGCCAGTCACACAGTTAGCATGATGGCCTTCCCTTCATGCTGCGCACTCTGTAACAGCACGCTGGTTTGTGGAGAAACTTGCATTCATGAAGAGCCCATTATGAACTTTTAAAAGTAAATTCGATTTTTACATCAGGAAAAAACACAGTGGGAAGGGTGAGGGCGGGATTCTTGTTGCTTTTCTCATATTTTTCCTCTTAAAAAATGTACTTGCACAAGGAAGGATATTCAGATATTCATGCACTGAAAAATGCTGTTATCTTTGTTTTTTTTAAACTGCAATTAAAACTAGAAGTAGCGTTTGTGGCTTCTTGTGATGAAGAGAGTGAGCTGGTCAACACAACGTTGGGAGAGGGCAGATGTAGGTGAGAAGATAAGTCTTTCACAGCATCAGATTCTTTGAACACTGCTTCAGCATCATAACTGGATGTTAACGATGACCTAAAAAATGGTATTTAATATTTCTAACTTGCAAAATTTTTTAAAGCAGGAAACCACTGCTTAGTTATTTGTTACTGAATGATGAGTTTTTAAAAATCTTACATGGCTAGAGAACTTGTTGGAGAGTGAAGCTCATGTTGCTTCAGTTGTTTGAGAAAAATCACAGCGATAGTGAGGTTGTTATGGTTCCAATTTTAGTATCTGTGCCGTCTGCATGAGCACAGGGAAGTCATGACTGCAGTCACAGTAGCGAAACAAACACATGCAGTGTGTTCACTAACACACTTCATCTTTATATACCTAATGTTTATTATGCCGTATCTAACTAGAAACAATGCCAAAATCTGCTCTGATAGAATATGGGACTGACCTCTTAATCTGTAGCATAGAACTATTTTGGTATTTTGAAGTCTCATGATTAGGGATCTACAGCCTCAGGTTTCTGGGAAGGAAAGCATTCTCTTTAAAAAGTAATAATTATCAGTAACTTAGGAGGAAGAGAGAAAACCCCACATAAGACCTTAAAAGCATAAGCAAAGATGTTATAATCTTAACAGGAGCAGTAAATTTGCCAAATATGTACATATATATATTTATATATTTTAAAAATAAACATTTAAAAAATGTTCAGAAGGCAACAGTTACCTTGTTCCTTTCAATCAATCCAAAGCAGCAATTTAATAGTTGCTGGCAACTGAATACCCAGAGCAGTGGAAAATTTAAAGACTTGAGAACTTGAACAACTGAAAAGAGAAAAATTGTATTCCCCATTGGGAAAACAAAATGGCTCAATACAGATTTTTATTTATTGTGGTGCATGTTTCAAATTTCCTTAATTATTTTCTATCTGTTTGATGTCAAGTAATATTTGAAAGTACGGTTTGGCAGAAGGTAGGAAATAAGATTGCTGGAAGGCATCCAGTGTTAATACATCGAAGGGTGTTAGGGAGAAGCGTTTTTCACGGATGTGCCACCCATCTGAGAAGTACTGTGTGCTTCCTGCTGAAAGAGGGAAAGCACATTTAAAATGTAAGGTTTGCTGGCTGTAGTCAAATGCCTGTTCTGAAACTCAGAAAACTGGAAGTTTTTTGATATTGGTAATTTATAGCCTTACACTTCTAAGATTGCATATGTGAATTATAGTCCAAACATACTATATTGAATTAAAATTAGTGTTCATTGTTTTCCCTAATTAGATGACTGCTAACAGTGGATAAATTATGTCTCACAAATAGCTTGGTATTGGCATTTGCTTGTCCTGATACAAGAAAGCCAAAGAAAGAAATAGGAAAAATTATAGTCCTTTTATAAAAATTTGTAAGATTTGTTTTTTAAACCATAATTATTACTAGAACTTGTTTGGCATTTCTAATCTTTCTTTTTGGTCATTTAAGAATGAGAGCCATAGTGTTTTGATTCTGAAAGGAAAATTTAATGCAAAGTGAGTAACACTAAATCCATAGCAAAAGTTTTCTATTGAATTTCATAAATAGCTGATTATGTTGTAATTCTATTTGAGAGGTTGAACAGCAGCCAATACTGTAGACTTACAGTTTTCATCGTTTTTAAAAATTATGTATACAAAAGTTTAATTTTTGTTGTTTGTGAAAACCATTATATTGACACAGTGCCTATACCATTGTTGAATTTTCTTTAAAGATGTTTTGACATGTTTGCCAATTTTTAAAAAATGAATCTGAAAAAATAATTTTAACTAGTAATTTGCTAAAGGTACAGAATCACAATATTCCTGATCAGGTCTCTTTCTCCAGTGTGCACATAAAATTATCATTATCTGAGCAGGGATGAAACCTCACATAGTTCTGAGAAAAGAAAAACTCCAAGACCAGGAAAAAGCAAAACAAAAAACCCTTTTTTATGAATAGTGTTGCAGGAAGACTCCTCTCAGAGCTTCCTTCCTTCCTTCCTTCCTTCCTTCCTCCCTCCCTCCCTCCCTCCCTTCCTTCCTTCCTTCCTTCCTTCCTTCCTTCCTTCTTCCTTCTCTTTTCTTTTCTTTTCTTTCTTTCTTTCTTTCTTTCTTTCTTTCTTTCTTTCTTTCTTTCTCTCTCTCTCTCTCTCTCTCTCTCTCTCTCTGTCTCTGTCTCTGTCTCTGTCTCTCGGTTTTTGGTTTGTTATTTTAAGACAGGGTTTCACTGTGTAGTTCAGGCTGTCATTGAACTCTATAGCCTTGGTTGGTCTTGAACTCACGGCTATTCTGCCTCAGCCTCCCAAGTGCTGGGATTATAGGCATATGCCCCATGCCTGGCTAGAGGTTAAGTTTTGAACAATTATCTTCTGATTTAAAGATGGAACCATCTGAAAAATGGTAACTTTTTGTTGCCGCCTCATTGCCATAGTAAGTGGATATGAAACAAAATTTATGAAGCGAAAATATAAGACATTTTTGATGCTTACAATGAGATAAATGTTGGAATATTATTGTTTCAGTGATTTAATGAGATTGTAAGAGAAATTCTGAAGTCTTCCAATTTTTACAATTATTGGGGGGGGGTCCCTGAGTTTTACCGACCCACTTAATTCTTTGTCTCTTACTTTTTACATAAATGCTAAAATTTTCAAAAATGAAATGTTAGCTTTCTTATTTTTACTTTTTATTACACTTATAGAATATGACCTTAGTACTTAAAAAGATAACTTTTCATTGTTTGCAGTCATATGTCAGTAACCCTGCTCAAAGGACAAATTTTTAAAATTGAATTTGAGTGAAAGATTTGCTAGTTTTACAGAAAGATTTGCTATCATAAATTTAAGCTTTTTTTATTTTCATGTAAATGACTGGTATACTGTCTTTACAAATTCTTCCAAGGTCATGTGTGTGAAACAAATAATACATGAGAGTTTGCCCGTCATCTACAGTATATGTCATCTGGAGTGCTGAGCAAATTTGAGTTTCTAAGGTGTAATCTCTCCTCACATGGTTTATGCGATCTTTGAATGTGTGCCACTACATACTGAGATGATAATGCTGTACAGTTCAAAATGGTAGCAGTTTCTGTATGCAGTAGGCTAAAATATTTTGATGAACTGCTTAATTTTGGATTTTATTTTTTAAGTTGTATAATTTATTTTCTTGCAAAATAAAAATAATATAAAAGCTTTCACTTATTCAGAAAATGTTGATGTTCTACTATACCATAGTTTCTAAGACTTTAAAAATATTAACTGGTTGTGACAGCGTATCTGTTGTACCACTGAGTAAGGAGACAAGAAGATTGCTAGAGTCCAGGAATTTGAGGGCCAGCTCTCTGAGAAGAGAAATTTTATAGTAGTTATATATTTCAAGATGAAACAGTAAATCTCAACCAGCCTTCAGAAACACAAAGAAAGAAAGTTATTTCTTTTAGATTTAAAATTCTAGTTCAGAAGGAAAACAGATTTATAGCTTTTCCATTTACTGTAGCATATGAATGTCATGCCTGGAAGTGGGCATGTTGTAAAGTTTATATCAGGTGAAAGTGAAAGTGCTGGGTATGATGGTGCGTGTCTTGTAATCCCAGTATCCTGAAAGGCTGAGACAGGAGGATCACAGGTTCCAACTAGCCTGAACAACTTAGGTGACTTAGACCTCATCTCAAAAAGGGCTGGGAAGGTATTTCCATGTGAATGTCCTGGGTTCAATACCCAGTACTGCAAAAATTCATGTGCGTGCATGTGCTCACGTGTGTAATTTCTAGGATATGTTTTAAATGTGTGAAATACTTATTTCAGAACTAGTTTAAGTAGGTTATACTGATGGATAGTTGGGCATGGTGGTGCACACCTGTAATCCCTGCACTTGTGAGCCGAGGCAGAATTGCTGTGAGTTAATGGCTAGCCCGAACTATGTAGTGAGACGCTATCTCAAAAAAAAACAATAAACAGTAGATGTGTTCAGTAGCATATTAGTGACCATGTGAACAATTTAATAATCAGGAAACTGACTATAGAAAAACAGAACCTAACTGCATAGAAAAACCAAATTTAAAAAAAAAATTGAAATTTTTTAAATTGAGAAACCATATTTTACTTACTTCAACTGTAGTAGCTAGATGGATAATCACATGACTTCATGATACAAAACTCAGCCTTGGCCAGGTTTAGTGGTGCATGGTTGGTTGTAAACCCACCTATTTGTGAGACTGAGGCAGGAGGCACAAGTTTGAAGCCACGCTGGTAAACTTAGCAGTACCCTCTATAAACCTAGCAGAAAGCCAGGTGTGTAGGGCTGGGGATTTAGCTCAGCAGTCTAAGCACCTGCCTGGCAAGCACAAGGTTGCAAGTTCGATCCCTGATACAAAAAAAAAAGTGTGGTGGCACATGCCTGTAATCCTGGCACCTAGGAGGCTGAGTCTGGAGGGTCACGGTGAGTTGGAGACCAGTCTGGGCTACATAATGAGTTCAAAGTCAGCGTGAACTATGTACTGACACCCTGTCTCAAAAAACAGACCAAAAATAGCAGCTGTAGCTTAGTGCAAAGGCCATACATTGAATCCCCAGTACTACAAAATACCTAGAATATATAAAGAACTCCAAAAAATTAGACTCTCAAAATGAGACCCAATCAAAAAATGGGCAAATAAGATGAATATACACTTCACAGAGCTGGGGATTTAGCTCAGGGCTTAAGCGCCTGCTTTGCAAGTATGTAGTCATGAGTTCGATCCCCAGTACCAAAATTTAAAAAAAAAAAAAAATACTTCACAGAAGAAATACAAGTGGGCGGTAGATACATGAAACGGTCAGTATTACTGCCCACTAGAGATACTCAAAACACTGAGATTCCATCTTACCCCGGAAAAAATAGCCATCACCAAGAAATTATATACAACATGCTGACAAAACTGCATGGAGCTAGATTTGAAAGTTAGTTTTTCTTAGTATTTGTTACAGTACATAATTACATTCAACATGGGTGTTGGTATGTGTGCCTGACATATCTTTTCATCATCACCTTCCTCTTGCTAACCTACCTTTCCCTCCATGTCTTGTTTTTTCTTCCATCAGATATATTGGGACATTTTAGGAATATGTCATCACATTAATCATAGAGAATTTGTACCTGTACATGATATATCTTGATTCTTTTTTCCTCATTCCCCTACTTTCTCTTCAACCTCCTCCCCTCCCCACTTACAAAAGCTTTGTTTCTGTTTTCCTTTTCTCATCCTTTAAAAAATTTCTCTTCTTTCCTTTTCCGCTCCCTCCTTCCTTGTGATTCCATCTCTTTGTCCCCTTCCCATTTGCAAAAGATCTAGCTCACTTTTTCCTATTACCTTTTACTTTTCTTTTTAATTTATTTGTATATTGAGACCATAATGATTAGTGAAATCTCTTATGAGAAAGCATGCAATGTTTTTTTTTGTTGTTGTTTTTTGTTTTTTTTTGGTACCGGGGATCGAACTCATGACCTCATGTTTGCCAGGCAGGCGCTTAAGCCACTGAGCTAAACCCCTGGCCCAGCATGCAATGTTTTTGCTTGTGTGTATGAGTGATTTCACTAATCATTATGGTCTCAAGGTGCATCCAAGTTCTTGAAAATGATTCAAGTTTATCCTTTTTTATGGCAGAGCATTGCTCCATTGTATATAACCATCACTACCCACTCATCTGTTGGTAGATATATAAGCTGCTTCCAGTATTTAGCTAAGATGAATTGTGCTGCTATAAACATGGGTATGCAGTGCAATATATCTTTCAGGAAGACACCATGAAAGGAGATAGTTGAGTCAAATGGATTAGGGGGATAGGGTCTTTCCAAGTAGTTCAGGCTGGCCTTGAACTCTCTATGTAGCCCAGGCTGGCCTCAAACTTAAGGCAGCCCTCCTGCCTCAGCCTCCTAAATGGTGGGATTATAACCATGTTCCACTACATCTGGCTCTAATGGAATTTCTTGTTTCAGTTTTTTGGGGAATCTCCACACTGATTTCCATAGTGATTGTACTAGTTCCCAGTAGCAATGTAGAAGAGTTCCTTTATTCCCTGCAAGCTCTTCAGCATTTACTATTATTTGGTTTGATGATAGCCATGCTTCCTGGAGTAAGATGGAATCTCAGTATTGTTTTAATTTGCACTTCACTAATGGCTAGAAATGAACATTTTTTTCATTTATTTTTTGGCCATTTACTTCTAAGAAGTTCTGTTTTGGATGCTCATGTTTTTGTTTGGGTCTTATCTTGGGAAATCTAATTTTGTTTGACTATCTTGTATATTCTAGATAGCAGCTTTCAGAGAACCTAAGAATGGGAAGAATTTTGAAAGTTATTCCTTTTTAGGGGCTGGGGATTTAGCTCAGCGGCTTAAGCGCCTGCCTGGCAAGCGTGAGGTCAGGAGTTCAATCCCTGGTACCCAAAAAAAAAAAAAAAAAAGTTATTCCTTTTTAAAAACACCACAATTATGCCAGTAAGAATAGGACTTAGGAATACCCATAAATAGGCCTTTTCTGTAGCAGCTAATTACTAATTTTCCCCTGCTCTACCTTACCTCTTCCATTATTGGGCAGATAATCTTGCTTTGTAAAAAGGTCTCCAGCATGAAAGTTTCTTGCTTTCCTTTCACCTCTGAACATTACCTCTAATAGTGTCTGTTATCTCATAGTGTCTCACAGAAACAGAAACAAATGGCTCACTTTTTCCTCAAGACTACCACATACCATCTCTCCAAATTCCGTGGTCTCCTGCCTCCTGTGTTTTGCTCCACAATATCTACCGTCTTCCACCTCTTCTACACATCTTCTTTTTGTTATTTACTTCCTAACTTCTACCAGTGGCTCTCAGCTTGAGCCCACAGAGCAGCGATGTTACTGTCACCTGCAAACTTGCAGTGGATGGTCTTTAGCTCCTCCCAGACCTACGGAGTCAGACAAGTACGGCCCAGCAGTCTCGATCTTAGCTCACACTCCAAGTAACGCGGAAACACACTGGACTTTAAAAACCACTCACTAGCCTACAGGAATACTCCAGCTCCCACCTTACTTGAAATGCATTCTCTCCCTTACCATGATCATGCTGTGGCCTTATTTTTACCTCTCTCCCTTCTCTACTACACATCTTGCTAGATTAGTCCACAGTCTTACCATCCCATTTCTTTAAGTTGGGAATTACTCACCAGGGTCCTCTCATGTCATCAGAGTCACCTCTGGTGCTTACAAGTGCATTTTCACTGGGCATGGTTATAGGTACTGCATTGAGGTAGGGCCTTTAGAGATGATGAGGCCATGAGGGCTCCATCGTATGGAAAGGCACCAGGGAACTCACTTAGCTTCCTTTCACCTCTCCTCTCCTATGGACTTGACAAAGAGGCCCTCCCAGTGCTAATCTGGGACTTCTTTTTTTATTTTAAATCCGTACCAGGGATTGAATTCACAACTGTGCACTTGCGAGGCAGGCACTTATACCCCAGAGCTAAATCCCCAGCCCCTAATCTGGGACTTCTAAGTAAGTCTCCAAGACTGAGAGAAATAAATTTCTCTGTATAAATTACCCAATCTCAGGTATTCTATTACAGTAACAGACAATTGAAGATGGGGAGGAGGGCATAAGACAGATTTCCAAGATGAGAGGCGCAGTGGGGGAAGGTTGAAAGCCAACAGAGGAAACCCACTGACTTTCAAGCACTGAATAACCCTAATCATCCAGCTCCGTCCAGACTTGGGGCCATAGTTGTGCCCTGTTTATCAGGGGCTGTGTCATTCTCCCTTCACCTTTTCCTTTCTCTGTCCCTTTGCATCTGGGTTGGCAGTATAAAATTTCTGCTGGTGTAAAATTTCTCAGAATTGGTGGATGTGAGGCTTGCTACAGATCTACCTGGAAACCCTGCCTCTGCTGCTGCTGTGCTGAGAGGTCAATGAATTCTGTATCACACACCTACTCCCTCTGGCGATTGATCTTGCAAACAAGTTTGCCTTCCACACAGAGCACACCTCATCTGCAGTGCAGTTAGACTATGCCAAAATGATTAATGCTAGTTCTTTTCTGCTTATTGGATACCTCAATTTTCTCTTTTCTCTCATTTTAACATAGGCAGGAAAGAGAAATCAAGCTTTTGTTGCTGAATTTAGCTTAGACGTCTTCTCAGCAAACATCCACATTCATTGCCTACAAGTTCTACTTTGCATCCAAAACTAGAACACAAATGTGGCCAAGTTTTCTGCTGGGGTATAACATGTCCAGTAACATGGCCCTGCTTTCCTTTGGAGGCTTCACCTTTAGTATTCATATTTCTACCAACATTCTGTCATGACAGTATATCTCGTTTAAGATGACAGAAGCATTCTGTACTATATAGTTTCTCCTGATTCCTGACCAGAATCACCTATTTTGTCCAAATTTCTACCAACTCTTTCTTCAGTGTAATCTAAGCTTATTCTTTCACATATCTCAAAATTACTTTTGTGAGCCAGGTGTTATCCCAGTACTCTGAGAGGCTGAGACAAAGGGACCACAAGTTCAAGTCTAGACTGGGTCACTTAGTGAGACCTTCTCACAAAATTTAAAAAATAAAATTTGGACTGGCTTGAGCAGCACGAGTGTGGAGCTGAACAGCCCTGCGCATGACTCACCTGGAACCGGCCCTGCACGTGACCCACCCAGAGGCACTGTGAATTCACCCTGCACCCGCACTGAGGTCAAAGGTCGGGGAGCCCAGCAGTTCTCAGGGACCGGCATCAACACGTGGTGAGTGATGGGAATGGAACCCTCCCATGGGAAAGGGGAAACTGACTGGATGACATGTTGGAGTTGGGCAGGAAAGTCCTAACTCTAAGGAAGCAGCTTCAGTTGGTTGCTCCCCTCGCCGAGCAGATTGGTGGGATCTGCTTGGACTGGGCTGGGACCCAGTGAGTCGTCACAAATCAATTAATTCCCTAAGCCCGGCCCACAAAGGTTGACTGGCCTGGAGGGGAGGCGCCAGTGTATACTGCCGTTGCTTGCACTTCACTCTTGATAGCGGACTGCAGAGGGCAGAAGCCCCTAGCCTGCATGCTCCAGAAGAACCCTAACCAACAAGAAAAGGGGCTGGGAATTACACTATACACTTGTATGGACAGAACCAAAAACGTGACGAGAGGAGAAATAAGAAAACCCTCCCAGCCCCTAACCCTGAGAATATTGATCCAGGAGAGGTAAATATAAAAGAGACTGAGGGCAGCAAACATGCAACATCAAACACAGCATCAACGGACATAAAGAGAGATCTTCAGGACCTCGTAAACGAGATCAAAACAAATATTAATTCAAGTTAAACAGGAGATAAGTAGATTAATAAAAGAAAGGCTGGGCATCTCTCAAGAAGACACAGGCAGAAGAATGGAGGAACACAAAAGGAGAGAAATGTTCAGTGAAGAATATAAAGCAAACCTAGAATTCATGAAGCAGATTCCAAGAGATTACCAGGAAACTAAAGACTCCATAGAAAGTTGGCAAAACTGCTTGAAAGAAACTAAAGATAGACTATCAAAAATTGAACATAGGCTTGCAATCTGTGATCATGAAAGGGAAGATCTCTTAAAAATAACAAGGGGGCAGGCAGTAACAATACAAAGACTAGAGGACGACAAGAGGATCTATAACTTAAGAGTAAAGCATGTGAGTGAAGAAGCAGGAATCAAAACAGAAGAATTGCAAAGACTATTCACAGAAATTATTAAGGAAAACTTCCCAAGCATAGAAATTCAATATAAGAACAGAATATTAAAAGCCATCAGAGAAAAGAAACAGATCACCTATAAAGGAAAACCCATCAAAATCATGGCAGATTTCTCAACACCGACCATCAAGTCAAAAAAGAGCATGGAAGTGAAATAATTGAAGCCCTGAAGGAGAACAACCTTCAGCCCAGATTGATGTACCCTGCAAAACTCTCTCTAGAAATTAATGTAGAAACAAGATGCTTCCATGACAAAGAGGACCTGGGAGAATTTGTGACCACCAATCCAACCCTACAAAAAATACTGAAGGACATTTTAGAGAGAGAGAAAAAGAATACGAGCATTTCAGGAATAGTGGCAGAGAGGCCTCAGTGAATGGGTAGACAGTGGAATGGAAGAGAAAAATAGACACCAATGGCAGAAAAATAGAATTAACAGAAATGAGGCAGAGAAGATTGGCTGTAGTCTCTAGTATAGAGGGCCTCGAAATACTACCAGAGAGAAATACAGGCAGAGTAGATCAGGAGACAGGGTCCATTGAGATGCTCTATATAGGGAGGCAGTGGGACCCAAAATAAACAGCACACCCTATGGGAGTGAAAGGGGAGGAATTGTCTAAAAAAGGAAGGCAGAGGATATTATAGTTAATGGTGTAACAAGATTTAAAATCTACATTATTCTCATCACTCTGCTTGGATGGATTACATGCTGTTCCAGTTTGTCTACTTACACTAGACTTGAGGACGTGGTCAGCTATCCCAAAAATAAGAGGATATATTATGGTAATCATCCCTAATTTCCTATCAACTTAATCTGAAGCCATGTATAACTTATACTGTCTTATTATGACTGATCTTATTTGAATCTGGGTTGTTAGATTGCTATTTTATATTGGCTGATTTTATTCAAATCTGTTATGATTGATAGCATCAAGTCTAACAGTATAGGCAACTACACTGAAGATGACAAGATTCACTAAGATACCCACTCTGGTTTGATTATTGCCTGCTTTTGAAGTCTTATAATATCTCCAATGCTGCGTTTTTATTAATGTTGTTATACACTGCTGAAACATCATAGTAACCACTATAGATCACCTTGTATTGTGGTTTTATATGACTTTTTGCTTCATGCTTTTCTAGGAATTGTTTGGTTTTGTCTTGCTTTGTTTTGTTTTTCCCTCTAATACAGAAAGGATAGATATACATGTAGAGACTCATGCATGTGTAGAGCCTATATATAGTTTATGAGAACCAACTGTATAACGCATGTTGAAATGAACAACTACTTTGAAGAAAAAGAGACACTACAGTACCCAGTGTTGATAACATCATAATGTGAAACCCAGCAATAGTATCATTCTTTGTTCAAAGTGATTTTAGCTTGTTTTGTTTTAAGTTCAACACACATGAAGGTATGGATAGGTGTTTTGAAGAGAATGAGAGACACTATGACAGCCATTCTTGGCTTCCTTATTGTCTGGTCTTGAAGACCTGAAATGCCTCCCTCATCCTGTTCAGATCAGTTCCATACTATGTTGTTTCATGTGAATTCCCTGTATGTGACAATATGGACAACTATTTGGAAGAAATCAAGAGTCAGTATGATAGAGAGTGAATATCTCCGATTGTCTAGCTTTGAAATTTATGTCTCTTACATTGCTCTCTTGTGATCCACTTTGTTGTTTTGTTGTGTTTAATTTTACCCTATTGATACAATTACATGTATATTTGAGTAGGTAAGATGGATGACCATATTGCTGTTTTTGTCAGATCGTGGAGCAGAACTGTTAACAGTCTCACTGTTTGAATGTCTACTTTGCATGTTTCAGTTTTGTAATTTGAACAACTATTTCCAAGAAGGCAGTATGTAATTTGTCAAGTAATGATTTCTTAGTGGGTTTTTTTTTTTTTGGTTCTTTTACTTTTTTCCTTGGAATTCTGTATTTTGCTACCCTTTATTCTGTTTTGTTTTTCTCTTTAAATAAAATTTTAAAAAAATATAAAATTTAAAAAAGTGCTGGAGATGTGGCCCAGTGCAAAGGCTCTGTCTGAATTCAGTCCCCAGGGTTGAAAGAAAAAAAAATCCTCTGTCCTCTACTCAGTTCCCAAACTACTTTCATATTTTTATTTGCTATAGCAGCATCCCACTTCTGAATACCAAATATTTTGTTTCCTTAGTTTGCTGTAATGAATGACCCACATTAGGGTGATTTAAAAAATAAGTAAATAAATAAATAAATAAGGTAGAAAGCCCCTGGATTAATCCTCAGTACTGCAACAAGAAAATGGAAAAAAAAAAGACTTACACTAGGACTGGGTGTATCTCTGTTGTAGGAGCTCTTGCCAAAGCTCCTACAACTAGGAGGTTGAGCCCTGCGTTTCAATCCTGAGTGGGGCAAAATAAGACTTGTAATTTGCAAGGCATAGCTTCCCTCAACATTTTGCCACTAGATGGAGTACTGGCTACCTTTCTGGAAGATGTAATTCTTCATTAATATATTTATGGGGGCTGGAGTAATAGCTCAGTGGCAGAACATTTGCCTAGTTACTTGAGGCCCTGTGTGGATTTCCAACACCTCTCAAAAATTTATGTCCAGGCACTATGTTACTTACTGTGGTAGGAAGTGATAATTCAAAACCATAAATTCAGATATATTTTTCTGCCAGGTGTCGTGATGGCATGCCTGTAATCCCCGCACGTGAGAAGCTGAGACAAGAGGATCAACCTGATTTCAAGGGCAGCCTGGGTAACACAGTGAGTTCAAGGCCAATCTGAATTATATAGTGGGACCCTTTAAAAAAAATTGTTTTAGGAGCTGGGGATTTAGCTCAGTGGCTTAAGCACCTGCCTGGCAAGTGCGAGGTCGTGAGTTTGATCCTGGTACAAAAGAAAAATTGTTTCAGATTTGTTTGTTTTTAGCTGGGACCTCATGCTTACCAGGTAGAGGTTTTACATTTTTGAGACAGCAGCAGCTTGCTTTGTACTTCGGGCTACTTTTGAAATATGTATTTTTGTCTGGCCTTGAACTCATGTCAGTTATCCAGCCTCTTGAATGCTAGGATTTTTTTTTATCTTCTGGCAGTACTGGGCTTCCACACTGAGTTACATCCCCAGCCCTCTTCATAGTTTAAGATAAGGTGTTGCTAACTTGTCCAGATAAAACTCAAATTTGCAATCTTCGGCCTCAGCCTTGTAGAGTGCTGAGATTACGAAAGTGCACTACCACATCCAGTTTCAAGATTCTTAAATGAATTAACTAGCTACATTTTCACCCACAAACATAGTGGCTTAAAACAATGAGAGCCCAGTGTAGTGACCCATGTTTATAACCTGCCTGAAGACTCCCCAGTGTGACAGTAATAATACTTAACATCCTGAAATCTAGGAAAACAATGCAATATAATGATACTGTACTAGTTCAGACCACTTTGTGTACCATCATGGACTAAAAATAGTTTCTTTGCGTCTCAGTTACTTTCCTCCCTTGAAGCTTGGATAACAATAGCAGCTAATTCAAAGATTTTGGTGAAGGTTATTCTAATCCTTAATTGTTCAATAAAGTTTTGCTATTAACAGGTATCCCTATCTTCCTGGTCTACTGGAAGACAACTGCAAGATTTTCTCAGCTTGAATTAAAAGCTCATTGGATTGCTTGAAACATATTCATGCATTTCTTTTGTAAGGCTTGGAGTAAAAGTGAGAAGGCTCAAATTACGTATGAACCAGTAGCCTCAAGCGGTGGAAATGAGAACCAGCTGTGGGTCAGGTGCTTCTGTGTTTCTCCTGCCCTTGCCTTCAGTCACGTCGGTGTTGCGTCAATTTTATCCCAGGCCAGCGTGTGACGTCCCAGTGCCCCTCTCGGCCCCGCCGTGCGCGTTATCCCTGGCCAATTGCTGCCAACCAGGTCTGTCAGAGCCTGCTGATTGGAGGAGACAGGCAAAGCCTCCTGCAGGCGGCTGTGTCAAGCCTAGAGGAAAGTCGCAGAGGTGCCTCAGTGGTTTTGCCCTTGAAAGCCTTTCGTTGCCACCATGGCCTTGTCGTCGGTACTTCTACGAGGCAGCGTCCGCAGACGCAGTCCCCTGCTTCGGAGGCTGATGCAGGTGAGCGAGGCTTGTCCTTCGGCTGGCCCGAGGCTCTACCGCGCCCGGACTCAGGACTCTGGGGGCCCGCTCTCTGTCTCGGAAGGTTCCGGCCTCATAGGTTCCGACCTGAGGCCCCGTTACCGGGCTCAGGACTCTGGGAGCCCGCTCTCCCTCTTGGAAGGTTCCGGCCTCATAGGTTCCGACCCGAGGCCCTGTTACCGGGCTCAGGACTCTGGGAGCCCGCTCTCTGTCTCGGAAGGTTCCGGCCTCATAGGTTCCGACCGTTACCGGGCTCAGGACTCTGGGAGCCCGCTCTCCATCTCGGAAGGTTCCGGCCTCGCAGGGTTCCGACCCGAGGCCCCGCCACAGGGCTCAGGACTCTGGGAGCCCGCTCTCCGTCTCGGAAGGTTCCGGCCTCGCAGGGTTCCGACCTGCGGCGCCGCGCCGGGGCTCAGCCTTCGTCGCAGGCCCGAGGGAGCCGCGCCCAGAGCCCGAGGGCGCGTGGGGCGGGAAGCGGCGCGGTCCGTGCCCGGAGCTTCGCGGCCTGCGCGCCAGCCCTGTCGGGTGCCGGGCTTAGGCGGACCTGATGCAGAGTGCAGGGACGCGTCCCTTGCAGGCTCATGAAAGTCTTTCCGATATTTTCTTTCTGTTTCCAATATGTGTATTTTTTTTAATGTTCGTCAGGAAAGGTTTTCTTTCTCCTTTCACATAGTAAACATTGGTCTTACAAGAGCGAGGCACGATGCAATAGTAAAAAGATGTTCCTACCTAGGCGCACCGTGAAACTGACCATCTTCAGACGATGGAGGTCACGCATTGCGCGGGGCCTGAGGAAAGCTCGCGACCCGAGGGCGCGTCTCCTCCGAAGCCGGGGTGTTCGGGAACCGCGGCAGTGGCCCGCCCTGAAAAGAACTGGTTTGACGTGTAAGAAAGCCACGAAGCCTGCACGGCGGCTCTGGTGGCTGGCAAAGCCTCAGGTGTAGGTGAAGGATCGCAGGGTGTGGCTGGCGACCTTTGAGATTTCCACTGAGTGAGGTCCGGAGCTTTGAAACCCACTGATGATTTAAGAGTTCGGATTTGACCCAGTTCGGCGGGGAACGTTGCTGTTACTGTTTTGTCATAATCAGAAGTTATGGAGAATTAGCCTGGGGAGAAATCTAATGTCTGGTTGGTTGGACAGTAAACATACACCTTGCAATAGAAGCTGAAAGGGAACATTGTTAAGCAAGACACTACGAAAGACTCATGTGGGACTTAAGGCGGAGGGGGAAAAGCCAGTGGGTAAAGGAAAGGTGTAAAATTACTCCTGGGTGGACTGAAGGCTGGATTTGTGGCCACGGGGACCTGGCCTGAGGATTCCTTGAGTTATGGAGTTGGAAGCCAGTCTTTTTTTTTAAACCCTTTGCAGCTAAATCTGTGCCATTCAGCTGAAAAACAAAAATCAGTGATTTTTTTTTTCTTCTTGACTTTTATACTTCGACACTTTTGACCACCCAGTCCTGAGTTTCCCCTTCTGTGGTTTGATCTAGTTTTACTGTTGTTCCCCTCCATCTCACCTCCTGCAGGACCAGGGAATCAGCCAAGGCGCAGGTGGGGACACACTGCGGGTGCAGGTCCTGAAGGCAGATGAGTACGCCCTCTTATGGGGGACCTGCTGGGTGGGGTGCCCACAGCAGTGGCAGTGCTGTTGTTTTTCAGAATTGAGATAGACCTGCTAACACAAAGACAAGTTAAAAGTCCCTTCCGGAGGCCAAGAGACTCTGAAAGCAGGCCATTTAAATTCACAAGAAAGTTTGGCGCTTTCCTGCGTAAAGAGGTTCACCATAGGAAGAGGCTGCTGAAAATGGTTAAGAACACATTGCAAATGCAACAAAAAGCAAAAGCAGACTGACACAATTACATGACTAACAGAGAAATAACAAACATTAAATTGGTGACAAACAAGATTAACAAAAGAAAGAAATTAACCGAGAACTAGTTCAACAAGTCAACAAGTTAACAAGTCCCAGGCAAGTCTTGTCTGGGAACTGGTTTTGAAGACTTTAATAATGTTGCATCCAATGTCTCCAAAGAGCCCCGAGGGGCACCCACAACAACAACTAGAACAGTGTTAAGGGTAAGGATCTGGACTGCTCTCTCCAGGGATTTTGGTTTCTCTTTGAAACCAAGAGATGGGGGGGGCATGTCTCTCAGTAGTCCCCCTGGGGAACAGTCGCCTCAAAGCGAGGCGCGGATCCTATAATCCAGGGCGAGCCCCCAAATGAGATGGGTTCGGGAACAACAATATAGGAATCCAAGCAGCCACACTGATAAATTTGGAATTTAACTGAGCTCAGGACCACTCATATACAGGAGACACCCCCCCCCCCTTCAGGGTCCAAACAAGTGGCCCTGAACTGGAAAGTTACAGAGTTTTTAAAGAGAGAATCACAAAAGACATCCTGTTGGAAACAATTGAGCTAGAATCTTTCATTAATTTTCAGTTGACACCTTTTCTTGTTTCTTTTGTTGAGCAGGTTAATTTTTCTCCTGTGGGTACAGCTCATTGTGCTTTTCTCATGGGACTTATATCCTGAGTAATTTTCCATTTTGCTGAGTCAAATACAGGGCACTAGTTAAATGCAAGGCTCAAGATGGTGTCAGTTATGCCAAGCCACAACAGTAATGTGTGGTTCCTGAGCTCTGTGCTCACAGACTCCTTTCTCTCCTCTCCCTTAGTAGTCTATATGGCTGTGGGATTGCCTGTTGCAGGTTTTTCAAATACTTCATTCTCCACCCTGTCCCCTCTGGACCCTGTCCCCTCTTCTCTATATTCTTCCCTTTTTGGCCCCAACAGCCTAAGTATGCCAGGGCCTTCCTGTTACCAGTTTCTCTATTACCTGTCCTTTGGTCTCAGCTTGTTGGTTACATGCATATTTCATTCATTGCGCTGAATTCTGTTTCACATGGAATTGTTTCTGTTTTCATGTTTGAATCCTGGTGGATGCTGACAGCTGTTTTTGCTCCCTTTCTATTTCCTCCCACTCTGTACATTCCCCAGCTTCAGTCCCTGGGCCTTGACTTTTCTGCAGACCAATGGAACTGCAGTCAGAATGGCATAGTAAACAGGTTGTAACGGTGCTGTGGTGGGTAGTACCCACCGATGCGGACAGCCAGGTGATGGCAGTGTGTTAGCATGTGACGAACTGACCAGTTCTGAGGGCCTGAGAGTCAGAAGCGAAGTATAGTTTTTAGGGCCCGGTGTCTGGCATGTAGATGGATAGGGGAGGTCTTCAGTGAGGAACAGATTTGGGGGTAGAAAGTGATGAGTTGAGCTTTGGACTTTTCTTTTTTTTTTTTTTTTACCAGGGATCGAACACATGACCTAGTGCTTGCCAGGCAGACACTTACGCCACTGAGATAAATCCCTAGCCTGAGCTTTGGACTTGTGCTTGGGTTTGTCTGATTAGAGGAAAGGTTCTGAGAGAGAAGAGAACTTGGTGAACACTTCGGGAGTCATTGGTCCGGGAGGGCAGTGGAGTCCGTGAGCTCCTCCAGAGCGTTTCAGGGACGGGCAGAGGCAGCCTGTGCAGGTGGAAGAGGAGTGCTGCAGACGTGAACTGTTGAGGAAGGAAAGAGTGTGCCCTTCCTAGCGCTGTGTACATCACACATTGGGCCCCTTAAAGCAGTGGAGGTTTGTGCTCTTACAGCTGGCTGTCAAGGTGTCACCATGGCCCTACTCTCCTTCTCGTCTGGGGCTTCCCACTCCCCTGGGGTTCCACTCGGCATCACCTTACCACGTCTGCTGTTTTTACAAGGACACCAGTCATACAGTTTTGGTTTGCCCTAATGACCTCATTTTACCTTGATTATGTCCGTAAAGACATGATTTTGAAATAAAATGAAGTTTTCAGGTACAGGGAAGGGGGGGTGGGGGGGTGGTTATTGCTGCAGTTTTTGTTTGGTTGGTTGGTTGGCTTTTTTTTGTTTTGTTTTGTTTTTTGAGATGGGATCTCATGATGCAGTTCAGTCTGGCCTTGTAGCTCAGGCTGGTCTCGAACTGGCAAGGATCCTCTTGACTTAGCCTCCCAAGTGCTAGGATTATAGGCATTCACCACGATGCCTGGTTTAGTGCTGCTTTTTTGGGAAGGACACAGTCCAACCTATATAGCTGAGTGTGGTAGCCCATGCTTCAATCCCAGCATCTGGGAGGCAGAGGCCAGCCTTATCACAAAGTGAAGCCCTGTCTAAAAAAAAAGACCCCCAAAATTCAGCCCATACATAGAGGTTACTGATATCAACAATTTGTCAACAGTCAAAATGTAACATACCAGAGTGGTCATGTAAGATTTTAACAAAGGTATTTTATAGATGAAGTCCATAAAATGAACATATTCCTAAAATGAAAGGCTTTTATTAAAGTTAGCATACTTAATTAATATGTAGAGACAGTAAAGTCATGAAGAAATACAAATTTGAGATGTGGTTCATGTAAAGGAATTTATTCTATAGATAATAATATGCATAAGCACAAACCATTTTGAGTTTTTCTAATCCTCTACCCTAAGAAATTGAAAAGTTTAAAAATAATTTATTCACTTTTCCTAATATATGTCTTTGAAAAGGCTCACTGTACTGGTTTTTATGGTACCTTTGATACTCTGATGTTACCTGTGGATTTTTTTGTCTTCTTTAGGTCCACCAATATCCACAAAGGAACAGTAAAGATTTAGTGTGTTTGCAGTCTTGATTAGTGAAGGATATAAGCAAATAATGACTAAAAATCAGTGCAACACTTTGGACAGAGTAATTGCCTCAAGTTCCTAAATTTCATTACTGTTTTTCATAAAATTAATATTTATAGTAGTGTAGAGGCTAAACTCAGTGGTCTGGAGTCTGGACTTAGAATCCAGCTCTGCCTTTCACTGCCTGTGACTGCTTCAGAGTTCTAAACCCTCATTTGTAAAAGGAGAACAGTAGGTACTCAGGGCTGTGGCTGACTGTAAAATATCCCAGATTGCGTGTGTACCTCCCGTCACCTTCTTACAATTAGCCACTTTAACCTTTTTTTTTTTTTTTTTTGGTACCAGGGATCGAACTCACGACCTCACACTTGCCAGGCAGGCGCTTAAGCCACTGAGCTAAATCCCCGGCCCTAACCTTTGTTTTTTGAGACTGGCTCTTGCTATGTAGTTCATGCTAGCCTTGAACTCACTGTATAGTCCAGGCTGGCCTCAACGTGGAGAGATTCTCCTGCCTCAGCCTCCAGAGCACTGGGCTTACAAGGGTGGGCACCATGCTCAGCTCAGAGTGGTCTTTTTTTACAGTAGCCATCAGTAGCTTGTGATGCCCTGGCCAGATCCTGAGGTGGGATGGAGTTCAGAACAGAGGCAGCTAGTGTGGTGGCCCAGAGGAAGAATGATTGAGTTGGGAAGGAAAACCAGGAGCCAGACCGTGCAGGGCCTTGTGGGATGAGGTAAAGAAAGGGTTTCCAAGATCATTGGAAAACCACTAAGGGATTTCAAGCAGGGGAGTGATGTGATCTGATTTTCTATATAAAACTGGGAGACTGAGAGTTTAAGTGTGTTTGGACAGGGTATCAACGGTATCTATAGTAGGATAGCTTGGTTTTAGGGGTTGAGATAAAGTTAATTTGGGGTGTGTACCTGAGATAGGGAATAACGAGAACAAACTAGTTTCCTACAGGGAGCGATTGAGACAAATGACTGTACACATTCAGTTGAAACGATAAAGTTGGCCCTTTGGTACATGAGTCTGATGGCCAGTGAAGAGGTCCAAACTGGAGGCAGAAATTAGGAAATCATCAGCACATAAGTGCCAATTAAAGCATGGAGATTAGTGATTTTCTAAGGAAGGAGTGAAGTTGGATAACCGAAGGCTGGGCATTCCAGCACATGGAAGTTGGGGAAGGGAAGGTAAAACGGTGTAGTGGTTGACTGATTGTGTCAACTTGAGACATTTAGAAGTTTAACTAAATGGGAACCAGCAATTCTACACCCAAGGGTGTAGAGGAAGACTCACCCTAGGGTGGGTCATCACCTGGAGGTGTAAAGGGGAAGGAGGAAGGACGAACCCATTCCACACTTGGGAGAAGCTCCAGTCTTCGCCTTTGTTTGGACCTCTTCTCCTGTCTTCCAGTGTAGACTCTTCAGCCTTCCATCATAGAGCCTTCAGCCTGCTGGTGTGGACTTGCATGAGGCACTAAGGTGAACTCTAGGCCTTGGATTGAATCCTTTGGCCTCCAGTGTGTAGACGCCCCCTGCAGGCTTCCTCATCTGACTCTGTGCTGACCATCATAAGCCAATCTTGTTGTTTCTTTCACATCTGTATATCTTGTGTTATATCTGTTCTCTCTAGTAAAACCCTGACTAATCCAAACGGTAAAGGTATAAAATACGACTGGGAAGGTAGGGAAACCACAGGCTGTCATATAATGGAGACCAGTGAGAGGGGGTTCCTATAGTGAGCATACACATTTCCCATTTCATGCTTACAGTGTTGTGGTGTGTGTTAGAGAAATCTGCAGTCAAGTGTGTCCAAATGGCTTGCTTCAAAGAAAGCCAGGCTCTTAACTATTCTGCATACTTCCCAAAGACGAAAGATGAATTCAGTGTTTCTTGAAAGGTTGAAATGATTACAGTGAAGTATTTTTTTAGTATATTTATAAATATATCTATATTTTTAAAAATATGTATTTGTGTCAATGTATGTATACAGTATTAAAAAATATCGATGGTACAGTGAAACACCTAGAATTGTGAATATATATATATATATATTAATACATTTCTTTATTGTACAGTAGACATTGTCATATATATGCTTACATATGTTCCATAAAAATATTGTTGTTTATCACATAAGGCTTTTGTGTGAGGGTTGTAGAGTTCTCACCCCAGCTCTGATGACTTTAGAGACAACTCCAGACCTCACAGGCCACTGTTCAAAGTCTGTGACTTGTTTGTTTGATTGACCCTGCAGACATTCTGACCTTGCTCAGAGCCAACAATGGTGAAGTGGAAGAGACAAAAGTCACTTCAAATGAGGTGAACAGTCAACCAAGAAATGAGGTGAAGGTTCAGATAAAACATGGGTCCAAGTACATTTGGTTTGGTTTTGTTGGTTTTTTTTTTTTTTTTTGAGACGGAAACTTGCTGTGTAGTCCAGGCTGGCCTCACACGCATGATTCTCCAGCCTCTGCCTCCCAAGTGCTGGGGTGACAGGTGTGTGCCAGTGGTCCTGGCTCTTGTTTTTTAGATGGGAGGACTTGGCATACTTAGAAAGGGAGAAATGATGCGAGAAGGAAATGATGACTGAGGATGCGCCGTCTTTGAGGAGACAGCTGGAGATGGGATTCAAAGCAGAGTGGCGACATCAAGGGCGCTTTCAGTTAAGCTGCACTAGAACCGTACAGATGGCTCAGTAAGTGAGCAGCAAACTAACCTCACTCCAGACTAGCTCAGACACGCATGTGTGGGCACAGGCGCGCTGGGCATCAAGCCCAGGGCCGCGCACGCTGAGCACACCCTCTCCCACTCTACCCCCGTCCCCGATAGGGAGGCTGTTGCAGAAACCATGGGAAAACCCCTGGGCATTCACGGAGAGGAGGTGGGGTGCTGCTGGCCTTCTAGGGACCTGAACGAGAAAACCAAGGGGTCCCCTTCTGTTCTTGGGTTACTGCCTTCACACTCCTGAGCTAGGTCCCCACCATCGCCCCAGCTGACCCCGTCTCCTAGAACTGGCTACACTCAGTCTAGTCCGTTTGCGGTCTCCTCAGCTCTGGCTATAGGGTGACAGAGTCCCTTTGTGGGTAGGTAGAGTCACACCTTCTGACAGGCAATGACAGGCTTATTTCCTATATGTAGGAACCTTTTTTTTGGGGGGGGGTTGTTGAGATAGGGCCTTGCTATATAGTTTAGGCTGGGTGTGAACTTGCAGTGATTCACCTGCCTCAGCCTCCCGGGTGTTGGGATTATGGGTGTAAACTGACATGCCTGCCTGGTATGTAGGAACTTTTTATTCACACTTAGATTACAGATAACGTGCTGGTATCCTTTGAGATAAGTAAGTTATGTGTAAGCAACAGGTCGGCTTACCATGCACGATGTGTGAAGCATATAGCTGACCCTCAGACGTACATCTGCCATGCAGATCCCTGGGACTTGCCTACCTGAGCACGCGTCTACTGGTCAGGGCCACTGTTGCCAGAGAGGACATGTAGTGCTCAGGAGAGTAAAAAACAAACGTAAACCTTGTGATCTAACGGCAAGCTTTAGGTGGGTCATACCTGTGGGCGGGGTGCGGCTTGTGTAGAGGGCTCTGGCAGGTCCTGCGGCAGAGCCCTCGCTCTCAGGCGGGGGCACAGAGGAGGCTGATGACAAACCTGGGTTACCCTGATAGCATAGGTAACATTTATCTTGTTAACATGAAATCTGTACAGAATGTATGTGTAAGTCCTCCCTGAAGGATTTCAATGGAACTCCAGAAACTTGAGACCATATTGTTAAGTAAATCAGATACACAAAGTAAAATATTGCATGGTTTCTCCTACATGAGAAACCTAAAATATAAAAAGTAAAATAAAAGAGAGAAGCTGGGAAACAAAAACTTTTTGGAAATGGGTAAGAGAACTGGGGAGAGGGGTAGGTTGGGGTGGGTAAAAGGATCAAAAATGATCAAGATATGTTGTATGTACACACCAGCTCCCCAAAATGAACATAACTAGTATGTGCTACAAACATACACTAATAAGGTAAAATAAATCACTAACTATTACCAAGAAATCTTTCTCCTCTGGCCTGGTGTGGTGGCACATGCCTGTAATCCCAGCACTTGGGAAGCTGAGGCAGGAGGATCCCCACGTTTGAAGACAGCCTGGGCTACATAGTGAGTTCAAGGCCAGCTTAAACTACATAGTCAGAACCTATCTCAACTAAAAAAATTTAATAATAAAATCATTAAAAAACATCTTTCTCCTCTGAACCTAGGGAATACCTTACTTATTATATCTTTTTTTTTTTTTTAAGGCAGGGCCTCGCTATGCAGTTCAAGCTGGTCTTGAGCTCACTTTGTAGCTCAGGCTGGTCTCGAATTTGCAACAATCCTCCTGCCTCAGCCTCCTGAGTGCTGGGATTACAGGCATGCACCACCATGCTCAGCTTACATCATTCTTGTAGTGCTTAGTAAATTCTATCTGAGGAATATATATGGGTAATTTTAACATTTCTCCTGTAGAAGATTATAATACTGATTGAATGTAAGGCTCATATTTTGCATATCACAAAAATTACTATAATGCCTTAAGATAAGTGATCTCAGATGTTTGTTAAGCAAGTAAAAGGTCAAATAGCTGCATGCATGTTAGCGCATCTCTGTGACCCAGCAAAGAGTGAAGGCCTCTGTGGAATACAGGTCACACTGAATATCTGTAACACTGACATTTTAAAATCAAATCAAGGCCAGCCTAAACTATATAGTGAGACCCTGCCTCAAACGAACAAAAAAATCAAGGCTAAATTATTTCTTATGGCAAAGTTGTTTACATGAAGTTTCCACATAAAAGTGACTTATTCCATCATATCAACACTGAAACATTATCTTGTACTCTATTCTTCTGACTAGAAAAACATGCGCTTTTTTTTGTATCAGAAATTGAACTCAGGACCTTGTGCTTGCCAGGCAGGCGCTGCGCCACTGAGCTACATCCTCGGCCCCAGAAAGATGCTCTTCGAGCATTCATTTGTGTGTATCTATTCTCATCCAAGGATGCGGTTTTAAAAATATTTTACTTTGTAAAACCCAGTTTGGGGAGGTTCTCTGTAGTCATTGTGGCTGTCCCTCTTCATAACTCCTACTTGTGAATCTACTTGTGTCTCTTCTGTATTGTAAGTTGAAAGTTGTAATTATTTCATTTGGTAAGGACAACCATGTTAAGCTGAAAAAGGGTAACTTCATGGGTCCTTTGAAAGTTCAGATATTTGTAGGTTTGTCTGCTCTGTTTGTGAGATATACAATTTCCAGTGTCTTTCAAATGTCAGCAAGATTAGGTTCTAAATAAAAGCTATAATTTTTTGAATGACCTCATAGGGTAAAGTATTCATCTCTGAGGCCCATTTTTGGATTGAATCTTTAAATCTGGGAGGACTGATTTTTTGAGTTCTTTATATGTTCTTTATAGTAATCCTTTGAGGTATGGCTGGCAAACATTTTCTCCCACATTGTGGGTTGTCTCTTCATTCTGTTGGTGGTTTCTCTTGCTATGTAAAAGCTTTTCAGTAGGGTGAGATCACAGGTGTTGATTCTTTGTGATAGTTCCTGTGCAATATGGGTTTTTTTCATAAAGTCTTTGCCTGCACCAATGTCTTCAATAGTTTTACCTACTCTAGTTTTACCAGCAGATTTAATGTTTCTGTTTTAATATTAAGATCTCTGATCCATTCTGATTTTAGCTTAGTACAAGATGAAAGATAGGGTCCAGTTTTAATATTCAGCATGTGTAGAGCGGGTTTTTCCAACACCATTTATGAAAGAGGCTACCTTTGTTCCTGTGAATGTATCTAGCACCTCTGTCAAAGATAAGGTGGCTTACTATGTCAAGAGTTGCTTCTGCATTTTCTAATCTGTTCCATTGATCTTTGGGTCTCTCTCTCTGCCAATACCATGCTGTTTTTATCACAGTAGCTTTATAGTGTAATTTCAAGTCAGGGTTTGTGATGCCGCCTGTCTTACCTTTCTTTGAGCCCAGCATTTCCTTTGCTATTCTAGATCTCTTCTGTTTCCAGATGAATTTTAGGAATGTTTTCTCTAATTCTGTGAGATTAAGTTGTTGGAATTTTGATTGAGAGTACATCGAATCTGTATAATAGTTTTGGAAGTATGGCCATTTTCAATATATTGGTTCTTCCTACCTAAGAGCATTGGATATCTCTCCATTTCTAGTATTTTTTTTTTATCCTTTTTCAGAGTACTGTAGTTTTCAATGTAGAGGTCTTTTACATCTTTTATTGATTCCTAGGTATTTTACTTTTTTGGGGGTGCTATTGTGAAAGGTATCTCCAATTTCTCGCTCAGTGAGTTTATTTGTGTACAGGAAGGCTTTTGATTTTTGAGTGTTGACTTTGTATCCAGCTATGCTATTGAATTCACTTATTAAATTTACCCTTTTTTTTTTTGTACCAGGGATCGAACTTGCAACCTCTCGCTTGCCAAACAGGCACTTATGCTGCTGAGCTAAATCCCCGAATTTACCCATTTTTTAATGGAGTTTTTGGAGTCTTCTATGTAGAGTGTCATGTCATCTGCAAATAACGACAGTTTAACTTCTTCTTTTCCTGTATTTATTCCTTTTCATTCTTTCTCTTGTTTAACTGCTCTGGCTAATATTTCTAGAACTATGTTGCATAAGAATGGAAACAGTGGGGCCGGGGATTTAGCTCAGTGGCTTAAGCGCCTGCCTGGCAAGCGTGAGGTCATGAGTTCGATCCCCGGTACCAAAAAAAAAAAAAAAAAAAGAATGGAAACAGTGGACATTCTTGTCTTGTTCCTGATTTTAGAGTGAAAGCTTTGAGTGTCCATTTAGTATGATGTTTGTTGTTGGTTTGTCATGGATAGCTACTATCAGATTGAGATAAAAACCATGTATTCCAATTTTTTGTTGGATTTTTTTATATCATGAGTGGATATTAGACTTTGTCAAAATCTTTTTCTACATCTGTTGAGATGATCATATGATTTTTGTCCTTGGCTCTGTTAATATGGTATATTATATTTACTGATCCATGTATGTTGAACCATCCCTGCATCCCTGGGATGAATTCCAGTTGATCATGGTGTATAATCTTCTTGATGATTTGGTACATTCTGTTTGCCAGTATCTTATTGATAAAGAAGTTTTAAGGTGATAAATTCATCAGAAGTAGGGCCAGGGATTTAGCTCAGTGGCTTAAGCGCCTGCCTGGCAAGCGCGAGGTCATGAGTTCGATCCCCGGCACCAACAAAAAAAAAAAAAGAAGAAAATTCATCAGAAGTTAGGATATACATTTCCAGTGAACACTCAGAATAGTATTTTTATTCAGCTATTACTGGTCTTTTTTTTTTTTTTTTTTTGGTACTGGGGATCGAACTCACAACCTCATGCTTGCCAGGCAGGCACTTAAGCCACTGAGCTAAATCCCCGGCCCCAGAATAGTATTTTTATTACAAAGCCATTTTTCTGGTTTATAAAAGTGATACATGCAGGCTATTGAAAACTTGGAAATAAAAGCATAGAATGGGCCCAGCAATGTAGCTCAGTGGTAGAGCACTTGCCAGGCATGTACAATCCTTGGGTTTGATCCCCAGCACCCCCCCATCGCCCTAAAAGTACAGAGGTACAAATTAACCATTAATTCTATCAATATGAAATATAAAATTGTGCACACTAAATTTTTTACATTATAACAAATATTTTTATTACAGGAAGTAAGACATGTGGAGCGAACTTATGGATCAAAACCTACTTTGAATGTAAGTATAAATTTAAATTGCGCCTTAAAATCTCAAGAATTTAAAGCAAATGTAGTCAATAGAAATGCACACATTTCTGACTGGAGTTTAGGGGATGGCATGTAGCTAGCGCAGTGGTAGAGGGCCTGGGTTCCATCCCCAGAACCATGCACACACAAACGTATTCCCGGACTTGGGTTTCTCTGAAGGTCAACACAGGATTATACAGTGGTTAGGAACAGCTAAGTATTAAATGTTAAACTCTTTGATTATAAAAAAGTTCTGTTCCTGCGTAATTCCTGCTGTTTCTCCTTGTTCTCCCCTGCTACAAAACAACTTTCCTTCTGAAATTGGTCAGTTGGTGTTCTTTCTTTACTCTCTGGGACTTACTGTATTCTGTGTGGCAAATGTAAAGGACACGTGGAGGGTTCTAGAAAAGAGTCAGCTAGGATTAGACAAGAAAGGCTGTCATTCCATCACCTGCTTAGTGCTTTCTAAGGGGACCTCTTTATTTTATAAGGCTCCTAAATTTAGTAATCTTTTTCTGTGTGATGATCTAAAAGCTTAATAAGAGTTTGTGGAAGCCAAGTGTGAGAAGGGAATTGGCACAATGGGGCTTTATGGTATTTAGGGAGCTTTTTCTCAGAGTTCCCTTCCGTAAGGAAGCTTTTGTTTGTGGTAGTTTATTATGCAGCTAACAAGGGTGAAGTAACTGTTTAAATTTTTTTTTACTGAGAAGTTGAATTGAAACTTTAAATACTGGCCTCAAAACTTCTGTGGAGAACTGGGAAGGATCTTTATGTTCATATTTATGGTTCTTTTTTCTAGGTTGTAAGTCTTAAATCATAAATTTCTAGCACTAAAGTAGTGTTTTCAGCTGATCAAATGGATTTTTTAATCTTTGGTAACTACTCATTCATAAGGATAGTCTCTTTCTTGTGTGATATATGAATATTTAATGAAAGATAAGATGCACAGATTGCCTACAGTAATTTTGTGCCATCTTCTGTCTGGCCAGGAAGTGGTTATAGTAAGTGCCACCAGGACACCCATTGGCTCCTTCCTGGGCAGCCTTTCGCCATTGCCAGCCACTCGACTTGGTTCCATTGCAATTCAGGCAGCCGTGGAAAAGGCAGGTCAGTAGGGGCTTTGCGTTTTGTGTCCAGGGGCAGAGTGACTCAGTGGAACACCTATGTTGTGCTTACTGTATACATAACCTAGAAATGACATAGTGCCTACGTTTCTGAATTCCTTTGTAAAGTCTTTGTACTGTAGTTAGGAATGAAACATAAAACTGACAAAAGGTATTTTTGCAATATTTTGTAATATTCTGTTCACTAGGTAATCACTGATTGTTAAATTGAATAAAACATGGAAGTACTTGTTTTGGTATTTTTCAAAGGGATTCCAAAGGAAGAAGTGAAGGAGGCCTACATGGGGAACGTCCTACAGGGAGGCGCAGGACAAGCCCCCACAAGGCAAGCAGTTTTGGGTGCAGGTACCAGGAATACACTTTTGTTTTTAAAATATTAAAAATGACAAAATGGAGGTCATTTTAATTTATATAAGATGTTTAATGGATAAGTTTGTAGATATTGGTAGAAAAATTTTGAAGATTATAGCAACATGCTCTGTTCTATTTTAATTTTACAGCTGTTTTTGAAAAGTGAGTATCTGTTTTTTGACAGGTATGACATATGTTGGTTTTAGGTTTACCTATTTCTACTCCATGCACCACTGTGAACAAAGTTTGTGCTTCAGGAATGAAAGCCATCATGATGGCCTCTCAGAGTCTTATGTGTGGGCATCAGGTAAGAACATCTTCGTTTTTAGCTATTAATTATCATAGTCTTGGAAGACATTAAACATTATGCACATGCATGCTCTAGAAGTGAGGTTTTATAAATTGCTGTGTTGTCACACACTCAGAATTATCTGAATTTGCAGTTCCACTGGAGCACACATCAGAATGCTAGGATAACTGTCATGTTTCAGCTGAGGCACTTTAGTCTGGGGATAAGCCTTTAGTTAAGTCTTACTCTGAGATTAGATGATTAAAAAAAAAACCTGTACATGCTGACTTGGCCAGAATAAGGGTTTGGTAGTGTCTTTTTTTGAGATAGATTCTTACCTGATAGTTCAGGCTGGCCTCGAATTTACAGTGATTGTCCTCCTGCCTTAGCCTCCCAAGTGCTGGGATTACAGACAAGCATCACTCTGCCCAACTAAGGGTTTCTATTCTAAAGGGCAGTAAGTGCTGACGCTGAGAATCAGGTCAGTTACATCCCCGGCTTCCCACTGTTCTTGTTGACCTAGATCTTGTCTTTATTTCACACATATGTCCTTGTAACATGACCAGGTTAATAGTTGCAAAGCATCTAAAAATTCAAATGGTGTAGAAGTTGTAGAATGCTCTTTTAGGGCAGAGAAATGCAGGGCCAGTGGGCTCTATGTGCCACTTAATGTCATGGAAATCTGTCAGCACACAGGGATAGCATTCCGTCTGAACAGTAGTGTATTTATGGATCCTTACTGAATGAGCATCTGTGTTGTCTCCACTACTTCAGTTTTCAATGCTGCTGCAGTTTACACACACACACACACACACACACACACACACTCCACACTGCTAACAGTAAAGTGTACTAGTTAGAAGAAGAACATTTAAAGCTAATTCAAATCCTACTTTTGCCCCTTTTACCAGAGTATCTACTATTTCATACTCACTAGCAAATAACATATTAAAAATCCAGTTATGTGCAAGTTTTTTGGGAAAAACTCCTAAAAGAACTGTTGAGAGGATTTTAAAAAATTGACATTGTACGGCTACTTTCCCAAAAAGTCACAAAACCCTGTTTGTAAGGAACTATCACAAAGAATGGACAACTGGATTTAGTGTCTTAAAAAACTTTTGCACAGCAAGAGAAACCACCAGCAGTAAAGAGACAACCCAGAGTGGGGAGAAAAGTTTTTGTCAGCTGCTCCTCCTCACACAGGGGCTGAGGGGACAGCCCAGCAGCACAGCACCTGCCTGGCCAGTGTGAGGTCTTGAGTTTAATTCCCAGTGCCACCCACCCCTAAAAAAAACACCTTGAAGGACTCAGGTTAGTATAAAAAGCCCTTTGCAGTCTGCCTTCTCCCTTGTCTCAGTGTCTGTGCTTCCACCTCTGCTCATCTAGACAAAGCACTCTATCTAGAATATATGAAGAACTAAAGGCCGGTGACATAGCTCAGTGGCACAGCATTTGTCAGGCAAGTGCAAGGTCCTGAGTTTGATTCCCAGTACCAAAGAAACAAAAACAAAAATCTCAAACCAGACCTCCCCACCCCAATTTAAAGACCCAGTCTAAACATGGACATCTGACCTAGACAGTTCTCAGATGACGTAGTAACAGCAAATAAATATATGCCAACATGCTCACCATCACTGGTCATGTGAGAGATGCAAATTAGAACCACACTGAGATCCCACCTCGCCCCAGAAAGAATGGCTGTTATCAAGAAATCCTCCAGTAACAAATGCTGGCAGAGCTGTGGGGAAAAAGGACCGCTTCTCCACTGTTGGTGGGAATGTAGACTGGTGCAACCACTGTGGAAATCAGTATGAAGAGTCCTCAAAAAACTAGGACTAGAGACTCCATTTGACCCAGGTATTCCTTTTCTAGGTATCTTCTTGAAAGACTTAAAAGCATTATACCACTTTGATATATGCACACCCATGTTTATAGCAGCACAATTTGTAATAGATAAATCTTAGAAACAGCCCAAATGCACATCAACTGTTGAATAAAGGTATGTGTGTGTGTGTTTTAATACCATGGAGTAGTACTATGCCATGAAAAAATAAGCCTGAGACATTTCTTTCTTTTTTTTTTTTTTGGTACTGGGGATTGAACTCACGACCTCGCGCGTGCCAGGCAGGCGCTTAAGCCACTGAGCTAAATCCCTGGCCCAGCTTGAGACATTTCTAGCTAAGTGAATTCACCTTGAGATCATACTCTTTAAGTAAATAAATTGGACACATGTTTAAATATCAGGTTGTTTTTCCAGTGTGAGAAACAATGTGTAAATGAGGACCACAATGTGTAATAGATATTGGGAGATGGGGAAAAAAAATGTCCAAATGAGAATAAATGAGGGGAGAAGGAGAAAGGAAACAAGGGAAAAAGAAGGGGGGGGGGAGAGAAAACAAAGAAGCCTTTGCAAAGGAATTTGTCCTGGTAGGAGGACTTGGCACATAATCTTCCTCACCATATAGTGTTATGCTATTGATATAAGCATTATATAGTAATTGGGGAACACAAATGCGAAACTGTTCAAAGGAAAAAGTGTAGAAATAAGTAGTAACAGAAACTGTAAGTGGTTGTTTTGGTTAAAGAAAATGTAGGGACTTTTACTTTTTTGGGGGGCAGTACTGGGGATTGAACCTAGGGCCTCATGCATGTTAGGCAAGTGCTCTACAACTGAGCTGTGTCCCAGCCCTACAATGCAGGCGTTTGACATTTGGTGGGCTGGTCGGCCAGTGTAGCAGTTATGTGTTAGCGAGCACAGTAGCTTTAAAAAGCTTCTGCTAGTTCTAGATGAGCAGAGGTGGAAGCAGCCACCGAGACTGACCAGGGAGAAGGCAGACTGCAAAGGGCTTTTTATACTAACCTGAGTCCTTCAAAGTGTTGTTTAGGGAGTGGGCGGTGCCAGGGATTGAACTCAAGACCTCACACTTGCCAGGCAGGTGCTGTGCTGCTGGGCTGTCTCTCGGCCTGTGTGTGAAATGAGATGTGTATTCGAGGCAGCTGGGCTCAGATGAGAACTGCACAGTTGATGCCTTAGTGCAAGGCAAAGGCCATGAGCTGAGGATCAAGTGAACAGCTGTCTGGGAAGTTTAAATCATGGAAGCAGAAGGGTTACTTCCATGATTTGAGACAGCTTAAAATCTTTTAGAAGACATTAAATTTTAGCAGTGTCAGTGAAATGAAGGTTTAAATTCCAGATGACCTTATATGAAAGATTTTCAGATATTGTTGGAATTGAATCTTAATTCTCATGACACATTTTAAACTTTTATTTGGGTCAGCTGGTAAAGGGGATCTGGTGTGTAACATACACATAGAAAATGTTGGGTACGCACTTGTTGGTAGCTGTGTAGAGTCTGTGTACCTGGTTTGCGACTCTGATTTTTGTGTGTGTTGCTGAGCAGGACGTGATGGTGGCAGGCGGGATGGAGAGCATGTCCAACGTTCCCTATGTAATGAACAGAGGCGCAACACCGTATGGTGGGGTAAAGCTTGAAGACTTGATAGTAAAAGATGGGCTGACTGACGTCTACAATAAAATTCACATGGTAAATACTGGTTTTTCATAGGGAATGCCATTAGATAGACTTGATTTATTTTGGAAACGGAACTGAAGCATGGGTCCTATAAATGTTGATTTTAGTCATTCACATTGGGAAATATTTTATGCCCACTGCATCAGTATGGCTCAACTGCTAAACTCCCCTTTTTTCTTCTTCCTTTGTTTTGAGATAGGGTCTCACTAAGTAGCTCACGCTAGCTTTGAACTATGAAGCTCAGCTGGCCTCAAACTCCTGATACCTCAGCCTCCCCAGGGCTGGGTTTACGGGCATGCACCACCACGCCTGGCTGCTCCACACTTTCATAAGGAATTTTCTGAGTTCTAAAACGGCAACTTCTGGGATAATGCAGGTGTTTAAAGACGAAGCATATCTAGAGTACTAAAAACTAAATTTAACTGCTAACCATTGATTTAAAAATTGTGCAGTTTTAAAATAATTTCCAATTTATCAGGGTAACTGTGCTGAGAATACTGCAAAGAAGCTGAGTATCACAAGAGAAGCGCAGGATGCTTACGCAGTCAACTCTTACACCAGAAGTAAAGCAGCATGGGATGCTGGGAGATTTGGAAATGAAGTTACTCCTGTCACAATTACAGTGAAAGGTAGCGGGGTAACGTTCAAAAATATATTTGCTTTTGCGTTTAGAGTTTAATTTTTAAAATCTTTTAAATTTGGCCTCACTTCTAGAGTGGGGGTATGGATCCTTGAAAGGGCTGAGAGAAAAGATAACGGGATGTGGGTGTGTGGCATAAATTTCCTTTCCTGCTGCCATACAAAGAAAGCACACAGGGCCTCCTCCCAACGAGCATTTATTCAGGACAGTTTTAAAGCATGCAGGGACAGGAGAAGGGACACAGACTACCCAACACCTTGGTTAAGTTTCTCGGTGACTGTTGTGTATTGAGTGGTTATTACTTAAAATGTTTTTGTTTTAGGTAAACCAGATGTAGTGGTGAAAGAAGATGAAGAATACAAGCGTGTTGATTTTAGTAAAGTTCCAAAGCTAAAGGCAGTTTTTCAAAAAGAAAATGGTGAGTAATAAAATAAAAATTAAGAAAAAAATGCATTACATAGTATACTATACCAATGCTGGGAATTGCCTAAGGACTTTATTCCAGTGGCATCCAGATGTTATTAAACATTTTTAGTATAGCAAACTCAATTAACAGTATTAATCCAAAGTATGTTTAAATTTGCTTAACAGTTTGTATCTTTAAATTGCAAGGGGGAGACGTGTACTTTATGTTTTTCATACACTGTTCATCTTGAAAGTTTATTAAGTATAAATTCCCTAAGGACTAAGCTGACAGCTTTGTTTTTCACTGGTTCATGTCCTGTGCTTGCTTGGCATGTAGTGGATTCCCAACAAGTAATACCTCTTCCTTGAGCTGGACTGTTCAGTAGTACAGCACTTGCTTACAGAAGCCCTGGGTTTAATTTCCAGTACAAAACACAAAGTCAAACAAAAACAATTCAGCTTTGCTAGGCATGGAGACACACATCTGTAATCCAACACTTTCAAGGGGGAGGTAGGAAGACTGCAGATTTTAGGGCAGCCTCAACTATGTAACAGAGATCTTATCACAACAAAACCAAAAACAATGAAACCCAAACTTTTCTCTAGCTTTACCACTTACACATACTGTAGACTTCTCTTGTTTACATTGCTTAGTACTTTAAGTATTCACTGACATTCAAGTCAAGTGATTCTAGAGCATTACCTGACTTTGACACTGATTTAGAAAATACGTAGTAACTATCTGTTCTGTTTTGCATAAGCCAAAAATTAGATGCTAGGAATAAAACTATGAACCAGTCCTTTCTTATCTTTAGAATTGCTGACCAACATTGACCCAGTGCCATCTCTGAGCCAGCTCTGAGAAGACTACTGAACACTAACACAAGGCACTGTGTGTGTGTGTGTGTGTGAGAGAGAAAGACACACACACACACACACACACACACACACACACACACACACACACACACACAGGATCTCCCTGTGCACTCAGGCTGGCCTTGAGCTCACTTTGTAGCCCAGGCTAGTCTCGAACTGGCAGTGACCCTCCTGCATCAGCCTCCAGAGTGCTGGGTTTACAGGCGTGCACCACCACGCCCGGCTGGGACTCAAGGACTCTTACACTGTTGCAGTGAGCTCTGTACTTGTTACTAAGGGTGGGAATAAGTGCTTCATCAATTTGGTAACCCAGCCGTACCCTGGAGGTACAGGCTAGCACCGCGCGCTGTGGGGGCCTGTGGTGCTGTGTTCTAGCTTCATGCTCACTCACGGCTGCTTTCAGGCACGGTGACAGCTGCCAACGCCAGCACACTGAACGACGGGGCAGCTGCTGTGGTGCTGATGACCGCAGACGCAGCCAAGAGGCTCAACGTTAAGCCGCTGGCCAGAATAGCAGGTCGGTGTTCTGCCCTTGTTTATTTTAAACTTCTACAGGCGCTTCCTGAGACTGACGTTCTTTGCTGGTAATATCCAAATATGGAGCTCGCTGTTTGTACCTGTAGGTTGTACTTTGTGATAGCATTTAATTGATACATATTTGAATTGAGACAGAAACTCCTTTGAAATTTTTGTTATAATTTGCAGGTGAAACACTGTCAATAAATTTTTAAACATATAATCTACCAAAAATTACATGAAAAATAAAAAAGGTTTGAGTTTTGCACATCATATATAAAGTGTTAGATGCTTGGGAAAGATTGTAACAGTCTGTTTCTTTACAGCATTTGCTGATGCTGCTGTGGAGCCCATTGATTTCCCAGTTGCACCTGCCTATGCCGTGCCCAAGGTAAGGGACCTAGAGGGACCATGCTCCTTGGTGCTAACTGCTGGTCTGCTTGAAACAAGGCCACAGTTTCATGTGCAAGAACACAACGATAGCGTCTCACTTTTCCTGAAAATACAGAGCAACCCACAAATTGTACCCTCAAAAGAACAGATTTAAAAAATGACATAACTGAGCGACTTTTAAGTGCAGTGTTGGGTGTAGGCACTTGATGTAGTAAACACAAAGGGGGAGTGAGTGTGGCAGAGAAAGGGAAACACTAGCTGCCCCAGATCTAGAACTCAAACAGTCATTCTCAAAAGGAGACGTCTCTGTCCTGAAAGGGAATTACTGCCAGCAGGTCAGAGAAAAAGTCACACCAGACACAGAAAACTCACGGACTCCAAACTGTCAGTGCTACCAGAGCAGGAAATAAGTATGTCTCTGCAAGGACCAAGGATGGGTCACAAAGTGAGTTCTGAGCAGGGGAGGGGCTCCCGCAGACATTCCCACCGGGGAAAGGGGCTCTTCCTGGGAGTGGAGCATCTGAGAACAGCACGTAAATAGAAAGGGACATACAGCTTTTCAAAGTGACTACACCAGATCAGCAAGCATGAGTTTTCTTTTCTAATAAAAGAGGGCAGTGAAAAAATTTTAATCAAAATATTAGCATAAGAATAATCATGAACACAAAAAGACCTTCATACATAGCGATACAGCTATCAGAATGGCATATAAGACTTCACACCAGATTTGTGCTCCAAACAGGGTCTGGATATCTCGCCCCGCCAGCCTTGAACTTGCAGCAATCCTCCTGCCTCAGCCTCCCAAGTGCTGGTGTTACCACAAAGCCTGGTGCCCCCATAACTTTTTTAAAGCCCAAACTTCAGGAGATACAAGGAAAAACAAACCTCCTAATAGAGACAAATCTTAAATTTACAGATCAAGAATATAAAACTAAGCAACGTAATTGGTTATGTCTTAATATGTAAAACTTTATATACCTTCTCAAACATTTGTGGAATGTTCAAAAAGTTCAAATTTTCTCCTCAAAACAGACAGTACAAATAAGATTCTTTGTAATGAAATAAGATAAAAATGAGACAGTCTTCACAAATTAAAGTGCCATTTTGAAACACAACATCAAAGGGGAACAATTATAGAATTTCAGAAAATCAAAATAAATTCTGACTGGTGTTTGAACACCATCCCTTAAAAATTTTAGGTTCTTACAGATGCAGGACTGAAGAAAGACGACATTGCAATGTGGGAAGTAAATGAAGCCTTTAGCGTGGTTGTACTAGCAAACATTAAAATGCTGGACATTGATCCTCAAAAAGTGAACATTAATGGCGGAGCTGTTTCTCTGGGGCATCCAATTGGGTACGTACAATGTTACCGCTAGGTTAACAGCTCCCTTTGTGATGCTATTTAAACTTTGGCTGATTCATGAGGATTCCCGGCTAAACTGTCCCTCCCACCCATCCTTTGTAAGGCGACCAACATCTGCTGCCTGAAACCCAATAGTGCTGAATCCTAAAGAAGAAACTAAATACTAAAGAGCTATAACCCTTCCTGAAACAAACACCTAAATTTAACAAAAGTAACTCAGCTGTAAGTAGCAGCTAATGTAGATTTTTCAGGAAGTTAATTTGCCCTAGAGACATTTTCTGGCTAGTGACAAGTTCTCTTCTGTATTAAAGAAACACGTGCTTTCTTAACCCTAGGATGTCCGGAGCCAGGATTGTGGTTCACCTGGCTCACAGCCTGAGGCAAGGGGAGTACGGCCTGGCCAGTATCTGCAATGGAGGGGGAGGAGCCTCTGCGCTGCTGATTCAGAAGCTGTAAACCAGCCTGCCTGACTCCCCCAGACGGCTTACATGTTTATTATTTTCTATTTGTAACTTTTGAAAATAAGATCATATCAGAATTTTTTTCTTCTGCTTTAATTTTCTGGTACTCTCATTTAAAAGTCTGATACATTTCTATAGTATAAATCTGTACTATTTGAAATACTAGTATAGAATTACTGTTGACTTATATAAGTAGTTGGAAGCTTCCATTTGAGAGGACAAATGAGTTTTCCCTGTGAATGTTACTTGGAGGTAATCTACATTCTTAGATTCCTAAAAGTGAGAGCTGGTTGTTCTGGGCAAACTAGCAGTGCCTTTTAGGGTTAGTCAAGCCACAGGCAAACTGAGCGTTTTGGTGCATGCTGGAAATCCCAGCACCCAGCAGGCTGAGGCAGGAGGTTTGAGAGTCTGAATCCAGGCAGCCTGGGTTACACAGCAAGAACGAGGCCACCCTGGTGAGACCCTGTTTCAAACAGAACAGAACAGAACCCCACAAACACTGCATGTGAAACGGTACTAGAAACAGAAACCACATGCTGGTGTCTAGAGGCGATTTCCCATAATGTCAGCATTTAGGGATGGGGGTATGGGAGATCAAAAAGGAAATTTTACAGTCTGGATTATAACGGTGGCACAGAGAATGAGGAAGGGTGTGGAAATGGACTGGATGAATAAAGTTACAATGCGAATACTGCCAACTCCAGTACGCTACCGTGCCCATTCTTAAGCCATGAGCTACTTGTTTCGTCTGGCGTGGCCTCTTCACTAACCTCAAAAGCAGGACTGACAAGGAAAACTGCCACAGTAAAGGTCACTGTGTAAACCTCTGGCCAATTATTATTCTCCCAGAATTGTTTGTGAACGCTTCATTGGTGCCCTGCATGAACGTGCGTGAATACGAACATGGCTGTGTTTCAAGAACTGTGGAACAAATTAAGTTCATCAGCTAATGTACAACTTAACAGTTTTAGGTAACTCCTTAGTCCTCAGTAAAACTAGGCAGTAGCCACTATTTCTCCTCTACAGGTAAGGCAGGGAGTTGCTAAATAAATTCAGGGTCAAATAGCTGCTCAACAGCTGAGCTAGGGTTCAGACACAAGTTTGTCTAACGCTGACATCCAAATTCTTAGTCAAAGCACCTTTCAATGCACTCAGTTACATCTGCCCTAACTTAAAAGTTTTTTTTTTTTTTAATCGGTACCGGGGATCGAACTCACGACCGTGCACTTGCAAGGCAGGCGCTTATGCCGCTGAGCTAAATCCCCAGCCCCCTAACTTAAATTTTTAACAACACCAGAAAAAGCAGAATTAACACTGCATCCAAAGGTCACTGATCTGGAGAATATGAAAAGAATCTTGCCAGTTCTGGAAAAAATGGAGAGAAAGGAAAAGAGACAACCAACAACTAAATGGTGTTTGTTAAAATGAGACTAAAGCAAAAATCCAATGTAACAAAATATAATTTAAGAAAAAAAAAAATCTAAGGAAAGACATTTCATCAGCAAAGTTCATTAGTGGGGAACCATACCAAGAATTCTAGAGAAAACATTGAAGGTATTCTTCAAACATTTGATAGAAAAACACCAGCATTTAATGCAAGAGGAATGTCTTACATTAAGTGGCCAACATGTATTTATTTTGGGGGGATTTTGTGGATTGAACTCAGGGCCTTATGTATATTAAGCATATTCTCTATTATTGAGCTATAGTCCCCCTTTTTTTTGGTACCGGGGACCGAACTCACAACCTCGTGCTTGCAAAGCAGGCACTTAAGCCACTGAGCTAAATCCCCGGCCCTAGTCCCCCATATTTTTAATGGAATACAGGGACAAGATACCAGAAAGTGTATCTCAGAGACCTACGAACTTTGAAACAGTACTCCAAAATGTTTTTTCCAAAAATGACAAAGGTTTAGATCAATTCATGGAAACATTTAAGAATTCAGGGCTGCTGGAGAAGAGGTAGTGGTGAATATGGGTGAAATATATACATGCTAAATAAAAGTAAATACTAGGAGGACAAGCTGTGCATCTTATATTAGCCTAGAAGACGGTGGGCATGGCGGAGCACACCTACAGTCACAGCTACTCAAGGGCCTGAGGCAGCATGCGCACTAGTTTGAGGCCAGTCTAGGCAATTTAGAAGTCTGTCTAAAGCTTAAAAAAGGGTTGGTGATGTAGCTCAGCAATAGTGCTGGTTTTTGAGTCAGGGTCTTGCTAATGTAATTCAGGCTGCTCTTTAACTCACTATGTAGTCCTCAGCTCCCGAGTGCTATTCACGGCATATACCACCCTACCCCGCAACAGGGTTCTTGACTAGTATGCATGAGGCTTTATTTCTCTCCTATCTTTGTTCTATGAAAGTATAAAAGATAAATTTTGTAACTGGAAAAATTTATAAAGTAAAAAGAGGATGGGCATGCATATTAAATAATTAGAAGGCAGAAAGTGTTAAAAAGGAAAACAACTTACATAAAAGATTAACCAGGTACAGTGCTGCACGCCTGTAATCCTGCACCCGTATGAGCACAGCTGGGAAACTTAATGAGATCTTGTCTCAAAAGGTAAGTTACAGATTACACATAAACATTAACACAAAGCGAAAACAATGACCAAAATAATTATAATGGGAAATTGAACATTTATGAAAAAAACTGTTCCAAGACATGAAATTAGATAAATATCAAACCTTGTACATAAACAGTATGTATTCTGAAGTACAGTTTTCCATTACTGTACAAAAATACTTGAGATAATAAAGGAAAAGGCTTATTTTTTTTGTTTTCAAGACCAGGTCTCACTGTGTAGCCCAGGTTAGCCCTGAACTCACTATGTAGCCCATACTGGTCTCAACCTCATACAGATCCTCTTGCCTCAGCCTCCTGAGTACTAGGATATAAGCTCACCAGCAAGAAGCTTCGACTCAAAGGTTCTGTGCCATGACCAGTCCCTCTCCTTTGGTGGGCAGCATAACATGGTATGCAGTTCATGGCAGAGCCACCTTGTGCCTCTCATGGCAGCTCAGAGTCAAAGAGGAAGAGGCGAACAGCTGGGTGCTGCTCTGATGGCGTATCCCCAGTGACCTCGCCCCCCAGGCTTCAAGACTCGGTCAATGTCCAGCAGAGTCACAGGCCGCTCACACATGAGCCTTGGGGACACATCTAACCATGGCAAGCACTTAAGCAACGTGAAGTTCAGTGGTGGACTGAAGCCCTAGATTAGATCCCCAGCGCTGGAAAAGATAATGTACCCTTTGTACTAATAATAAAAAAAATTAAGCCAAATATGATGTACTTCTAAGTAATCACGTAAAGATTAAACAACCCTATTTACCCTATCTTCCAGACTGATTAGAGCCAAAGAACTCACTCATATTCCAGAGTTTGAGGTTGAAAACTGAGGTCTGAGATAAACTAATAATCTCAAATGTTTACATGGCTTCAAAAGGAAACAAGGTTAACTATTTTAAGTTACATAAACATGCAAAAGGGACCCTGAGGAAAAAAAAAAAGAATAAAGTAGGAATTAGCGAAAGAAGTGTACCACTGTTAAAAGAGGTGTTTCTTGTCAGAAATTAGTTGCATTTTGGAGTATACATGCAAAAACTGGAGAAAAAAAATGAGACACTGGACTCAGAATAAAAGTTTTAAGCCTGACTAGACCAAGCAGCCTGGAAGAAATTTAACAAAATAAATTCAACACTAGGTCATTCACTATTCTGAACATACAGCTGCAGCGCAAAGAAAAACATACACATGAATGTATGCTTATGTGTAACAGGTAGCTAAAATCACAGTTCTTTTTTCTTTTAATTTTATTTAAAGAGAAACAAAACAGAACAAAGGGTAGCAACAATACAGTATTCCAAGGAAAAAAGGAAAAGAACAACAAAAAAGCCTAAAAAAATTATTGCTTGACAAATTACATACTGACTTCTTGGAAATAGTTGTTCAATTTACAAAGTTAAAACATGTAAAGTAGACATTCAAACAGTGAGACTGTCAACAGTTCTGCTCCACAATCTGACAAAAACAGCGATATGGTCATCCATCTTACCCACTCAAATATACATGCCATTACATCAGAAGGGTAAAATTAAACACAATAAAACAGAACAAAGCAGATCACAAGAAAGCAATGTAAGAGACATAAATTTCAAAACTAGACAATTGGAGATATTCACTCTATCATATTGACTCTTGTTTTAGTCCAAATAGTTGTCCATGTTGTCACATACAGGGAATTCACATGAAACAACCTAGTATGGAATTGATCTGAGCAGGACGAGGAGGGCATTACAGGTCTTCAAGACCAGACATTAGAGAAGCCAAGAATGGCTGTCATAGTGTCTCTCATTCTTCTCAAAACAGCTGTCCACACCTTAATGTGTGTTGAACTTAAACAAGGCAAAGCAAGCTAAGATCACTTTGAACGAAAAGTGATAGTTTTGCTGGACTTCACATCATGACATTATGGAATCAGCACTGGGTATTGTAGTGTCTCCTTTTCTTCAGAGTAGTTGTTCATTTCAACATGTGTTATATAGTTGGTTCTCGTAAACTGTTTATAAGCTCTACACATGCATGAGTCTCTGCATGTATATCTATCATTTCTATATTAGCAGGAAAAACAAAACAGAGCAAGATAAAACAAAACAATTCCTAGAAAAGCATGAGGCAGAAAAGTCACATAAAACCACAATACAAGGTGATCTACAATGGTTACCATGATGTCTCAGCAGTGTATAACAACATTAAAACGAAGCATTGGAGATATTATAAGACTTCAAAAGCAAGTAATAATCAAACCAGAGTGGGTATCTTAGTGAATCTTGTCATCTTCAGTGTAGTTGCCTATACTCTTAAGACTTGATGCTATCCATCATAACAGATTTAAATAAAATCAGTCAATACAAAGTAGCAATCTAACAAACCAGATTCAAATAAGATCAGTCATAATAAGACAGTGTAAGTTATAAAGAGCTTCTGATTAAGTTGATAGCAAAATTAGGGATGATTACCATAATATGGCCTCTTATTTTTGGGACAGCTGACCATGTCCTCAAGTCTAGTGTAAGTAGACAAACTGGAACAGCATATAATCCATCCAAGCAGAGTGGTGTGAATAATGTAAATTTTAAATCTTGTTACCCCATTAACAGTATCCTCTGCCTTCATTTTTTAGACAATTCCTCCCCTTTCACTCCCATGGGGTATACTGCTTGTTTTGGGTCCCACTGCCTCCCTATAAAGAGCATCTCAATGGACCCTATTTCCTGATCTACTCTGCCTGTGTTTCTCTCTGTTACTATTTTGAGGCCCTCTATACTAGAGATTATAGCCAATCTTCTCTGCCTCATTTCTGCTGTTCTATTTTTCTGCCATTGATAGTCTGTTTTTCTCTTCCACTTCACTGTCTGTCTCATTCACTGAGGCCTCTCTGCCACTGTTCCTGAAATGCTCGTATTCTTGTTCTCTCCCCCTAGAATGTCCTCCAGTATTTTTTATAGGGTTGGATTGGTGGTCACAAATTCTCCTAGCTCCTCTTTTTCATGGAAGCATCTTGTTTCTCCATTAATTTCTAGAGAGAGTTTTGCAGGATACACCAATCTGGGCTGGAGATTGTTCTCCTTCAGCACTTGAATTACTTTACTCCAAGCTCTTCTTGACCTGATGGTCTGTGTCGAGTAGTCTGCCGTGATTTTGATGGGTTTTCCTTTATAGGTGATCTGTTTCTTTTCTCTGATGGCTTTTAATATTCTGTTCTTATATTGAATTTCTGGGATCTTGATTATTATGTGTCTGGGTGTAGCTCTGTTTGGGTTGTAGTTGGCTGGAGTTCTGTATGCTTTATACTTCTGCATATCATTTCTTTTTTCTATGCATGGAAAATTTTCTTTAATAATTTCTGTGAATAGCCTTTGTAATTCCTCTGGTTTGATTCCTGCTTCTTCATTCACATACTTTATTCTTAAGTTATAGATCCTCTTGTCATCTTCCAATCTTTGTATCTTTACTGCCTGCTCCCTTGTTATTTTTAAGAGAGCTTCCCTTTCATGACCCCACATTGCAAGCCTGTGTTCAATTTTTGATAGTCTATCTTTGGTTTCTTTTAAGCAGTTTTGCCAGCTTTCTATTGAGACTTTAGTTTTGTGATAATCCCTTTGAATCTGCTTCATGAATTCTAGGTTTTTCCTGAATTCATTAAATTTTTCTCTCCATTTGTGTTCCTCCATTCTTCTGTCTGTGCCTTCTTGAGAGGTGCCCAGCCCTTCTTTTATTAATCTACTTATCTCTTGTTTAATTTGAATTAATATTTCAGTTTTGGTCCCGCTTACGAGGTCCTGAAGATATCTCTTTATGTCCGCTAATGCTATGTTTGATGTTTCATTTTTGCTGCCCTCAATCTCTTTTGTATTTACCTCTCCTGGATCAATGTTCTCAGGGTTGCGGGCTGGGAGTTGTTTCTTATTTCTCCCTTTCGTCATGTTTTTGGTTCCTTCCATACAAGTGTACAGTGTAATGCCCAGACCCTTTTCTTGTTGGTTAAGGCTCCTCTAGAGGGCGCAGGCTACGAGCTTTAGCCCTCTTCAATAGGTTATCAGAGATTAGAGTTCACCCATGGGCAGTGTGCGCTAGCTCCTCCCTTCTGGGCCAGTCAACCTTTGCAGGCCTTCACTGTGTCAGCGTGCACTGATCTCAGGGAAGTATTGTAGCGATTCACTGTCTCCCCGCCAGGGGCGCGGCCTAATCCGAGCAGATTCCCCCCAATCCGCTCGGCGAGGAGAGCAACCAGCTGAAGCCACTTCCTTATGGAGTTAGGGCTGTCCTGCCCAAATCCAACATGTCGTCCAGTTGGTTTCCCCTTTCCCGTGGGTGGGTCTTATTCTCATCACTCACCCTGTCCCTGAGAACTGCTGGACTGCCCGACCTCCGACTTCAGCGCGGCTGCGGTGGGAATTCACCATGCCTCTGGGTGGGTCGTGTGCAGTGCCGGTCCCGGCGAGCTGCACGCAGGGCTGTTCAGCTCCACGCTCCAGCGGCTCAAGCCAGTCGCTTTGGCGCAGATCGCTTGATCAGGTCGGGAATTCAGGCGTCTCGAGGAGGGTGCCGTACTCGCTGATCTTATCTTCACTAATAGTAGCCCCAGGACCTCTTATTCGAGCGGGTTTTTGCGCTTTAGTTTCTTTCTGTGTTGTGAGAGTCTCTCTCTCTCTGTTTGGGTCTCTCCAGGGTGTTTTATTCTGGCATTTGAGCTGTCTCTCTCAGAGAGGGTCTCTCTCCTGCTACCTACCAGTCCGCCATCTTGTTCCAGCCCCAATCACAGTTCTTAAGGTGTTTATGTTATGGTCCAGGCATTGCCTTGAAAGGTTTTATATACACTGCCTTAGACTTCAACCTTAAGTCTGGTACTATTTATTATTGCAGTCCAAATATTGTAATCCCCTTTCTGGGCCACCTCACAATCTGGGAAATTATCTTTGTCATCCCATAGCAATGTTATTCGAATTCCAGCAAGTTAATCCCAGTCTACCACCTCCAATGCAACCCATGGTGAGAATGAAGACACTAAGATATATTCAAAGTTATGGGCAGCCAAGAGACTCTAAATCTAGTCCAAGGAGGATATACAGACAAAGGCCCTTATCCAAGGCCTCCACCAAATTTTGTTGTCTCATGAAAACAGAAGTGGCTGGAGGATGAGAGACAGTGAAGACGGCAAGAATGACCTGAATAAGGCCATCTGAAGAGCAAGCACTTTTGTAATATGCAGGCAGAAATGCAGAAATCCCAGTCTGCATAACCTGACTACAGTAGCATCTGAATGGTTTTAGGGAGCTGTTGCTTCAGTTTCTAATATGTAAACTTTTGTGCCCTGGGAAGTAATAGCCTCTTAAATTGAGGATCATGCTCAGCTGACATTCCTGGAGCTGATGGCTCTGCCATCCCACTGTATTCAACTGTTTATGGGTAATAGGATGCAAGGAAACAGGAAACTGTCAGTTGGTCTCAAAGATGACACATCGGCACCTCTGCTAGCCATGTCTGCATTGCTTAGAGCCAACTGAAGGGAGAAGGACACAGCTCAGCCAACTCTGTGCATATCCATACGTGGGAGACAGGCCCAGTTTAATTAACGAGGAGGCAATAGTTCTGACATCAAGGAGAGCCATCCACTTGGTCTTCTACAATTTATTCTCAATATTCATATAAAGAAAGAAAAGTTTCAAAATCACTTATAATTTAAATTTAAAACCAGTTTCATTAAACACTTAAATAAATGTCCATAAATCAAATTTATAGTTTAAAAGGCTTTCAATAAAATCACAAAAGGAGTCAGGTGTGGTGGCAGGCACCTGTAATGCCAGCACTTGGGAAGCTGAGGTAGGAAGCCCACCATGAGTTTGAGACCAGCCTGGGTGGCATGGTAAGTTCAAGGCCAGCCTGGACTACACAGTGAGACTCTGTCCTAAAAAACACAAAAAAAATACCCCCCTCAAGATCATAAAATATACAGCATTAGAATATAAATTCATGGGCTTAATGCATTGTTTATAAATAATGGAGAGTGAACCACGAGTATATCCCCACCCATTTTAAAGTTCTGAGACAAGGCCTTGGTAAATTGTCCAGGCTGGGATTGAATTTGCAGTCCTCCTGCCTCAGCCTCCCAGGGTAGATATCACAGGTATGTGCCACCAGACCAAACGCTAATGCAAATACTTTGACATTGTAGCAGCACCTAATCGAGTTGAACAGTAATTGCTGATGGGGAGGGACGCAGGTGTTGAGACTGGGTCTTGTGCTATGTCAGGCTAGCCTTGAATTCATGACAATCCTGCTGTACCCTCCCACTGGATTAAGGCATGTGCCGCTGTGCTTGGCGGAGGTAAATTCTTAAAATACTCTATACAAAACTTAGCCTGCAGAGTACCCTGGTTTCTATCCCAGATACTACAAAGCAAAACAAAAACTGTAATTAAAAGTCAACATTATACCTAACATTCTTATTTAAATGAGGAACAAGACAAGAATGTCTACTTTGATCATTTATTCACTGTACTCAAAGTGCTAAATTAGTGCAGTAAGAAACAAAATTGGGTGGGACCTGGGGCGCCGGGAGAACAAGCCACTCTTCGGTGAGTGGCTGTGAGCGTGGCAGCTTCCGTGGCCCGGAAGAGGGAGACCATGGCGACTCCCGGGACGTGCGCCATGCAGGGAGCAGGAACCTGGGGCGCAGGGAGAACAGGTGAGCGGCTGTGAGGCTGCCGGCGAGGGGGCTGAGAATCAAACACCTCACATCACCCCGTGTGGGGTCCCCCCGCCTGCCCCTACGTACCAAGTAGGAGCCAGTGAACTGGACATCTTGTGAGAGGTTGGCTATGTTGTTTTGTATGAATTCTCTGTATGTGAAGATAATGGACAACCAATCGGAGACAATATGATAGTGAGGATCTCTGGTTGTCTAGCTTTTAAATGTATGCTTTCCTATGTCCCGTTTTTGTTCTGTTTAATTTTACTCCCTTTTAAAAAAAAATGTAGGAGTAATAGAACCCCAAATGTGTAATTGCTACTGTGAAAAAGAGATGAAAGAAAGTGCTCTAAAGGATATATCTGCATGTATGTTTCGGTGTGTAGGATAGATGACCATATTACTGTTTTTTTTTTTTTTTTTTGAGCAGAACTGTTAACAGTCTCACTGTTTTGAATGTCTACTTGGTATGCTTTAATTTTGGAACTTGAACAACTATTTCCAGGATGATGTTATGTAATTTATCAAGTAGTGATTTCTTAGTGCTTTTTTGTTCTTTTTTTTTTCTTCTTTGGAATTCTGTATTGTTGCTACTCTGTTTTTTTTTCTTTAAATTTAAAAAAAGAAAACTGGGAAAATTGCTTACAAATGATACATCATTAGTAAATAAAAAAGCACTGGAAAATCTGTTAGCACTAGTGAAGTTCACTCAGGGTGGAAAACAGAAACTCAAATATTTCCTGTAGTAAGTAAAACAGTCTGACAGGCATACCTTTAAAAAAAGACAAATGGAATCTACTGAAATCCAGAAACAAACCCATGTACATATACAGTTTACCAATTTAAAACAAGGGTAACAGAACCCTGCACCTGGGGAAGGACAGCCTTTTCAAATAAATGGTACTGTGAGGTTAACTACATATCCACGTGGAAGTCAATTCTATGGAGATGATCAATCAAACTATAAGAGCTTTTGGGAGGAAAATGTGGTAGAATACTCAGACATTTGATAGCAATCTGACAAAGAATTTATATTTAGAACATAGCAAGAACACTAACATATTAAGAAAACAAAAAAAGACTACCTGATACAAAAAATGGCAAAATATACCAATGGACAGTCCACAAAGAATAACCAAGTAGCCAATAAATATTTAAAATCACTGGGGAGGAAAAACAAAACCACAATCCATATTTAACTGCCAAAATGGCTAAAATAAAACGAAAATATCAAGCCCTGCTAACGGTGTAGAATAAATGGAACATTCTGTATACTGTTGAGTATAATCATCTTATAAGTTTGGAAATAAGCAACATGATGGCCCAGCAATTACAATCCTCAGCATACAGACAAATGAAAAGTGTAATGCTCCAAACATATAGAAGAGTATTTACAGTTCTATTGATAATAGCCCCAAACTGAATTTATGTTTATCATTTATAAAACAGGCTGTAATTCACCACAATGCAAATATAATCAGCATTAAGGATGACTGAATTAAATAAACGAGTAATTCTCCGAGAATACAGACCATATAAGCCTGTTTATGTAAATTAAAAACACCCTAGAATTAGTCTGTGGAGCTCGAAGTCAGTGCAGTGATTACTGCTTGGATTACTACCGTCGGAGGTGTAAAGGGATTCTGGGTATTTTTTTGTTCTAGGCTTGATGTGGATGATTATGTGTGCTTGAGAAAATAAATTCAAATGCATAAACAGAGTTTGCATACTTTTCTGTTTACCTGTTAAAAGTTTATATTACATAAAGGCAATAACCAGTTAAAGTGGTTATCTAATGAAGAGTTTTCTAAAAACAGCAACAGAGGAAAAAAAACCCAGTTAGTTTATCAAGAAATTACAGAGTTGGGTGTGGTGACCCAACTTTCTATGCTTGTAATCCATGCTTGTAATTCCAGCACTCAAGAGGCAGAGGCAGGAGGATCGCTTTGAGTTTGAGGCCAGCTTGGACTGCCCAGTGAGTTCAATGCCAATCTGAACCACATAGCAGGACCCTGTCTGAAAACCAGGACAAAAAAAAAAAAAAAAAGAACGAAAAAGAGAAAGACAGCTGCAAAACTTTTTTGGTACTTAGCAAATTTAAAATATAAGTGATTAGGACTGGGCATTTAGCTCAGTGGCACAAATGCCTGCCTGGCAAATGCAAGGTTGTGAGTTTGATTCCCAGTACTCAAAATAAAACAAATGATTCTAAAGTTAATCAAGAAGTATAAAAGATGTGACTATTTAAATAAGAATAATGGATACAAGGCTACATTAGCAGCATAGTCTATATACCAAACTAAATAGTGTGTATATATGTATAAATATAATGTAGGTCCAAACATCTTGACTGTAAACTGTGGAGGTTACCTAAATTTCATAATTCAGAATAATCTGAATTTCTAAACAGTAGATCAGCCAGGTGTGGTGGTCCAACCTATAACCCCAGCACTCAGGAGGCTGAGGTGGGAGGATCACTTTGAGTTCCAGGCTTGCCTGGGCTACCTACAGAGTTCACCACTAGTCTGAACTGTATGTAGAGACCCTGCCTCAAAAAACAAACAATGTGGCCCAGGGATACAGCTCTGCAGCACAGTGCCTGCCTGGCAAGGGTAAGGTAGTGAAGTTTGATTCCCGGTACCAAAAACTGAACCAAACCAAACCAAACCCCAAACAAACCAAAAGAAACCAACAGCAAACAAACCTCCACAGAAGTACAATAATAAAGTCAAAACTTGATACTTATATATAACTTCCAGAAGGCATGAGCCTGAAAAACAGTGGCTTGATAAAAAATGAATGCAGACAAGGCAGGGGAATGTAGCTCAGTGGTAGAGGCTGACCCAGCATACACAAGGCTCCTCGTTCAACCCTCAGTACTGGGGTGCGGGAAGAATGCAAAATGGAGGGTGACGTGCATTAGAAACTACTCGTTATCAAAAGATCAATATTCCAGGGGCGGGGGATTGAGTTCAGGGGTGCAGCACCTGCCTGGTGAGCATGAGGTCCTGAGTTCGATTTCCAGACAGCCCCCCCCCCCCAGCAAAGACAAATATCCGTTGTTTGTGGTATATTTTAACCCCAAGATGCAGTCACTGAGCATCTGCCTGTGAAAACAGGTCACTAGGTACATGCAAAACAGTTAAGACTCCTAGGGAAAAATGACGATTATGCTTTAGTTCTTGAACACCAAAACCCAAGTATAACTGACTATATTTAGTTGCTCCTGCCTATTAAAGAAACTAAGAATATACAGAAATTCTTGTTATACAAAGTTTTAGAACTTAACACATAAATATTAACTAAATGAAAAGAAAATCTACAGTTTTAAGTATTATATGAATTTATGAAAATGACTAAGCAAGAATTAACTTGTTATGAAATTTAATCAGTGTTTCTAACCAGGACTGCCAATAAAAGTAGTTTGGAGCTCTGGAGTTAATGAAAATATTTATTCAAATCTAACTGTAGCACAGTACCAAGTAACTATTAACTGTATGGCATGTAGTTTGATACCACTGTCACATCATAAAAATTTCTTATAACCCAGAATTTCTGTAGTAAAATCCCACAATGAAGCAATGGTTTCCACATTGAAAACTCTTCTATTACAATAGGATGGATTTATTTTTTTAAAGACCCAGTACAAAAAATGGTTGAGGAAAGTGACTTGTCAACAAAATATACACCTGTGTAAAAAAATCCTAACGCACTCACATTGAAACAGAAAGCACTTAAGCATACTTTATTATCTAGGCACAATTGGTCAGATATTAATTATAACTTGTAATCATTTAAAAGTTTAAACTGCTTCTTCAACTTGCCTGCTGTGATGTGAGTTTAATGCAGAGAAGGCACCTCTCTCACTCCCCATAAGGGCTTTTTGAGAGCATCTGTTTGGAACACTCTAAAGGACACACAGAAAACGTGCTATATCTAAAGTGTGGATATTGTTATTTAACACACCCCATTTTAGAAGACTAAAATATAAAACTATGATTTCTCTTTTTACATCTTTTGATGGACATGACTTTCAGGACACCAGAAGATAATTCTCCACACAAGCTTTAACTTAAATACAAGATTTAAATTAAATGTGCATTGGTCACTACAATGTGAAGAATTAGTGCAATTCTTTATATCCCTACTGCTTAGGGGAAAGTTTATATATACTGAGTATCTCAACTACTTTATAACTCAATTTTGTATGGCGCAATAGTCTAACCACTTAATGTTCTGTAAAAGATTTAAAGAATAATCAGAACACTCAATAAATGGTTTATAAAATTCTCTTTGAAACAAAGAGAACAGGATGACCACAAGAAATGAATCGTAAAACTTTAGGAATATAGTTTTTACTGCAACTACAAGAACGGGTGGTAAAGTACTGAGTCTGGGGGAAAAAAAAATCCATCGAACTTTGATTACTACCAGTTGAGGTAGTTATCATGTTTTTGTACTTAGAGGCTATATATATATTTAAATATCTTTTTAAACAATGGTTGAAGGTAACTTATAAGGATAAGGGACATTTTCATTAGAGAGAAATGAGATACTATTCCAGATGAATAAACCTCAATTAAGGATTGTAAGTCGAAAAACGCAGTGTAAGAACATTAGGTGATTGAACCTCTATTTTCACAAGATTTACACAGTATTTACAATATGCAATTGGCAAAGCTGTGCAGGTTTTGCAGACTGGCTTTACTTACACTTCTGCTAATTTTTTTCCAAAATAGAAATATATCAAGTGTATTTACAAACGAGGATGCTGCTTCATAAACAGCATGACTAGGGATAAAGTGAAACTTTAGTACAAGGAAAAGTGCAGGTCATGTTTTCAATTTCTGTTGATATCCCATTCCCCACACCCATAGTTTAAGGGATACAAGTTTTAAACGACCAATGTTCTTATGTGTTTACAACGCTTACTCATCATAATGTAATGATAATAAAAATTTGTCCACATCCATTCCTGCTGGAAATGAACCAGGCAGCTTCTTTTTCTGTGGGGAGAAAAAAAAAAGGAAAAATAAACAAGGCCAACATTCTTTTTTTTTTTTTTTTGGTACTGGGGATTGAACTCATGACCTTGCGCTTGCCAGGCAGGCGCTAAGCCACTGAGCTAAATCCCCAGCCCAAGGCCAACATTCTTAATAAGACACTAGGAACATAATAGTGGGTTCTTCTGTTTATTACTAAAATTGTGAATTTTTAAAAATCTTTTAGTTTTAGTTCTACAGGAGAAGAGCTAAGTTTTATAAACCCAGAGTTAATATATGAAGTGTGATCAAAACGTATGGTGAATGTTAAAAAAAAAGTTACAGTAAAAGATCCATTGCCATTAATCCCACTGAAAAGAGCCCCTTTCGCTTTGCGTACACCTGTCCCATCTTCCTTACACTTTCTGAAGCAGTTCTGGAAGTCTTCTTTGCTGTCCTCATGAAGTCTGAATACAGTGGAGAAATATGGGGTGAATGTTGCTGCCAGTGTCATCTGACGGACAGGCAGGCTTGGAAAACACCACAGTGTGTTCGTGTGTCCCCATCCACCTTATTCACTGGACCTGGCATCTTGTGACTTCTGGTTTTCTCCCAAAGACAAGATGACCATGAATGTAAACATTCTGAATTGATTCAGAAGACTCAGGCAGTCATAACAGTACAATCAGACATTCATGAAAGAACTTCCAGAAGTGCTACATAAAAATGACAAGAATGCTAGGATAAGTACATCTGAAACGAGAGGGAGTATTTTGAGGGGAATTAAAGGCAATGTCTTTTACTTTAATAAATTGAAATAAAAAATTCCACCATAGTTTTTGTACACACTTTGTATTTTAATGGCACTTCAATATTACTTTTGGGCAAAAACCATAGAAATCTAGAGTCTAAGAATGCTGAATGACGCAAGATAGAACATACTTATGTAAAGTGATTGTTACTGTTAAACCATAAACCTTAAAAAGCTTTATGAACAGATAAGAGTAACAGGCACTTAGCAAATTCCAGACATTAAATGTACAGCAGGTATTTTACACATACTACATGTAGTTCCCAAAGCCACAAGGGAACACGTATGGTAATATTACATCAACTAATGAGGATAGTAACTGAGAAACTAGACTTAACCATGGTCAGTTGCAGAGTCAGTATGCAACACATAGAAAATTCAAACCCAGGCTTGCAGGGCAGCAAACCAAGATTTTCCTTGATACTACACATTTTAGACAATTTTTATTCACTTACTAAACATAGCTTTAAACAACTTTAAAACAAGTAGGTTTCATTCACCAATGCTACTATCCCTCCACTGCCTTGTAATAGACAAACAACGATTAATAAGAAAACCACAGGTACACTGTTCCTCCAACAGTAACACCTTAATGGCTAAGGAGGAGACGACAACACATGTGAAAACCTCCAGATACACGCAAGAGGAGCAAATCAGTGTTTTACGATGGCACTTTGGTTCACAAACTTAACTTGTATGATTTTGGAAAAGACAGCCCACATTTGTATAGGAAAGACTGCCGCAGTTGTGTTATCACCCGATTTTTGCAAAGAAAAGCAAAATTTTTCCAACCATAGGAGTCGCCTGTTTGTGAGGTACCACCATGCTAGCTAATTTTATGTGTTAGTGATTTCCCACTGTTTTTTGTATTATGTCAATCCCATAAAACAAAACCTGTGTCCTCCATCACAAACATCTGCCTTTCCCAAGGAAGTATTTGTAAGTAAATGCCTCAGCAGTTGTTCTAAAATGTTGTTTCTCAGGATTTTTTCTAATACAAAGTCTCGCTGTATAGTTTAGCCCGGCCTTGAACTCACAGCAAATCCTCCTGTCTCTTGAGTGCTGGGATACAAAATTTCTAAGTACCACCAATGATTAAGAAATGCTGCTATTAAACGCATTTTGCTCATCAAAACTCAATGCTGTCATGACCGTAATATTCAATCAGGTTGTTGTGGCAAAAACTGCTGAATTTTCTGAGTACTAAAGGAAGGAAAATGTGTAACTTTGAAATTACAACTTTTATACTTGCCTTAATTTTCTTCTTTTTCATTGGTATCGATGAATTTGCAAGACTTTTACTAGAAGTGCGGGAGTTCCGCTCACGCTCATCTAATTCTTCAATTTTCCTTTTTTTTGTGGTGCTTCTTGAAGATGTTCTAAATTGCTGTGTGTTGTCTTTTAGAGGAGTGGTGGAAGTAGTCCTGGAAATGGCCGCTCTGGAAAGAATCATTAATGTGTGCGCAGCCATGCTGACACTATTTTCACTGCCTGTCTCACTGGCGGGGCTGCAGGCAGGCAAGTCTGGAGTGATAGGAGGGATCATTACTTTGGCTGTGCTACTGTCATCACCAAAACGCCTACTAGAGGGGGCCTTGATGGCATCTGTAGGTTCTTCCTTATGTTTTTCCCCTGTTCCAGAGCCAGGGGTTCGAGGAACAGGCACATCACTACTATCAGTGAGTCTATTTACCGGGCTCTGTAACTGCACATCATGTAATACTTCTGTGGTGCTCAAAGAGTTGGTAGATTTTGTTTGCTCTTGTTTTAGATCCTTCGTAGCTGTAACTACTGAAATAACATTTTTACTGTTTGAAGATGTTGCTTGTTTTTTGGTTAGTTCCTGCAGTGAAGACACTGCTTTCTCATTTCGTAAACTCCCATTTTGTTGCCCAACCGACAGTTTTGAAGCATCTGAATTTTTCTGCCTTTCCATATCACTGCATAATTCATTCTCCTTATTAGCTGTTGCTTTATGGAAGGATTCAAGCACTATTTCTGTTGGTGAGACTTTCTTTTCTGACTCAGTTTCTTTTACGGTGGTATGCCGACTAATAGCAGTTTCTGGTTTAGATAAAATCTTGGGCATAGAAGTTTTCTCTCTTTCTTTTTTGGTAGAATTAGAAGGGGGTTTTAACGTGGAGGATGCAATGGGTGAGTCAGGATGAGAAGAGGAAACTTCACTCCTTTCCCTGTTTTGGGATGTCATCTTATGGCTTGACCCCTGTGTGTTTGCCATGGACGAAGTGCTATCAAAACACAGCACACGTCTATGGCTTTCAAATGGTTTGGCAGCTGGAACTGTGCTCTCTCCAGAGAAGGGAACTATGATTTCTTCCATTTTTTTCCCAACTCCTGTGGCCATATTCTTGTCAGAAACTTCAGTTCTAGGGGGAAAAAAATCATATATAGAAACATAAAGAAACTCCTTTGTTTTTAATCTGATCATTCAAATAATCTTCAACAAAAACTACTTGATCCTCACCTTTGTGCATGACCTCCAACCGAATGACCGGATGAATCTGCCAAATTATTGATCTGCTTGCCTGGAATTAAGGATTTAAGAGACAACAATATTACAAACCATAAGAAAAGTTTCAATGTACTTTCATATCCTGGTTTTAAAAAACAGCTTGTAATGTATACAAAATTGCCATTTATCCATTCTACAAAGGAAATTTATAGCACTTTTTTTTTTTTAAAGAACCAAGGATGGAAGGTAGGCTCTGTGCAGCTGAGCTGTATCCCCAGCCCCATACAGAGGACGTCTAGAGATAGGGAGGCAAGTGATTTGTTTTTTGCAAATAGAATTTCAGCCTATGTATCTATAAATTACAGTGCTCCTTACAGTTCTTCATGTACTACAGCCATGCACCAGAGACAGAACAGTTTTAGGGCTCTCACATATACCAAAACCTACACATGCTTTTTTGTAACAGTAAAAAAATAAAATAGAAAAAAATTTTTAAAAAGGGCAAATGGCTTATGGGTTGCAACTTAGATATACATCTCTAGGTTATTTAAAATGCAAAAGCTATGTAAACAGTTTAGGGAACAAAGACAATAAAGGTCTACACGTTTTCAGCACAGATTAAACATTTTCCCCCTGAAAGTTTTCTGTCTTCCTTTCTTTCGTTTTTTCTTTTTTGAGACATCTCACTACATAGCTCAGGTTGGCCTCAGACTTTCTATACAGTCCAGGCTGACTTTCAATTCATGAGTCTCCTGCCTCAATTTCTCCATGCTGGGATTACAGGTATGGGCTGACATGCCTGGCTTCCCTGTTAAGTTTTCTAACTGTATTAGGTAGAATCTGGGGATGTCAAATGTGCTCATAAAGGAGTCAAATGAACTTCGATCAAGACAGTTGAAGAAAGCAGTATGATTTTATCTTTTAAAAATTTTACCTATATAACTGCCATGTTTCCAAACTAAGTCACTTAAATCACATGCTCTTTTTAAAATTTATTTGTACTTTTTAGCTTTTGGGGACAGGGCCTTGCTATGTAGTTCAGGCTGGCCTTGAACGTGCAGTGCTTTTCCTGCCTGAGCCTCTCAAGTGCTGGCATTACAGGCAGTTACCACCACACCCAGGTCAAATCAAATGCTCCTGGTAGCCATCATTTAAATGGCCACACTTAATGTTTGGATTTTCTCATTTTAATTTCCATGGGTTTACACATGATACAAAAAGTAGAAAAGGTAACTGAGATGAGATCATGAATGACCTTGTACATTATGCCGATTTCAGAGACAATCTAAGAGTTGTACATAGGGAAGATGCATGAATACATTTATGATTTGGGAAGATTAATCTGACAACAATGTGAGAGATACAATAGAGAGAAGAGATAAATGAAAGCAAGAATTCTAGTAAGATGTTCTAAATACTCTAGGTGAGAGAAATGAGGGTCTTCAAGACAAAAATGGGCATTAGTATGGATATGAAGGTAAAGGAAGAATCTATGGTAACACTAACCATAGGGGAGACAGGGAAGGCCAGTGAAGTAGAAAGTTAAGACTTAGATACATACAATTTAAAGGTCTTGAGTTATGTAAAATCATCAAGGGAAATAACTAACAATATCAACAGAGGAAGTGGTATCAACCAAGCAAACTAAAGCAAACATGGAAGAAGTCCGAAGTTCATGGCAATATTAGGAGATGGACATAAATAGCTTTAGTAGAAACACAAGACAATACAGTGATATGTATAAGGATTACAAAATAAAGAGGTGCTGGGGATACAGGTTTGGCAAGTGGGAGAAACATGTAAGTTAACAACCAGAGAGGGGAGAAGCCAAAAAAGAAACGCTGAAAGACAATATGGGAGCAGATCCAATCAAGAGCACTAGCCTGTATAGCCTTAGAAAGAATGAGAGTCCTTTTACAAGAGATAAGAAAAGAGAAGGATGACGGTAGAAGTAGAACAGATGCTTACTGAATGGGAGTGATTAGAAATGAAATTTATGGGCTGAAGATTTAGCTCAGTGGCCCAAGCACTTGCCTGGTAAGTGTAAGGTCATGAGTTTGAGCTCTGGTACCAAAAAAAAAAAGAAATGAAATTTACTACTGATAGGCTAGAAGATGAATTCACTGGCTAAAAGTGAAAAGGCAGGAATTAGATATATTTCAGAAGACATGTGCAAATCTCAACTAGTTTTAAAGGGGATGGGAGGGATTTAAATGTTTAAAATGCTTGCAGAGTGGCAGGTAAGTGAAGAATCAATTTCTAAGTGACATGGAATGGCACTGCTTTTTTGTTTGCTTTTCCTCTTTCTGGTGCTAGGGACTGAACCCAATGGTAGCAATGTGCTCTACCATGGAAAAAATTTAAGTCTGAATTTAAGGCAGAGAAGTCTGTTACAGCCATCCAGGTCCTGAATGAAAATATGGGGTTACTTTGTATATGGTGCCTCCTCTGACCTCTCATTTTACCTTTATCAAAATATTGCACATAATTTCTTCCTAAATTATTCCATAATCCCATCCATAATTTCTTCCTAAATTACTTTGTTCCATTTGTTTGTTTTAAATTACTACGCTGTGACTCTTTCTTATAAATTTAACAATCAGTTTTCCCAATCCCCAAAGTATTTTACTTGGATTTTAAACTGGAATTCTGTAGAATTTTGGATTCAATTGGGAGCTGACATCTTTACAGTGTTAAATCTTCAAATCATGAATGTGGTTCTTTTCTATTTATATAGAATTTTCTATAGATCCTTTTATAGATTTAAAATTCTTCTGCTAACATTTTTGGCTAGGTTACTTTCTTTGTAATTTATTTTATTTTATTTAGGTACTGGGGATTGAACTCAAAACCTCGCACTTGGACCAGGGATTTAGTTCAGTGGCTTAAGCACCTTACTTGCAAGTGCGCAGTCGTGAGTTCAATCCCCGGTACCAAAAAACAAAAACAAAAACAAAATCAAAAACCTTGCACTTGCCAGCCAGATGCTGTGCCACTGAGCTATATCCCTGGCCTCACATTTTATTTTTGTGACCATTGTAATGATACCTTGTTTTCTACTACATTAAGTAACTTTATTGCTGGCACAGAAATTTTGGTAATCATGCCCGACAACTTTAATTCTTAACAGTCCTAATTATTTTTCTATTGATTCCCTGGGGCTCATGTCATCTGTCATCATCATCTCATTCCCTTTATTCAAATTTTCCCTTTATTCAAATTCTGCCTATTTCTGTATTTTTCAGATCACAGACTATTTAATAAATAATTTACTGGTGTTAAGAAATGCCAGCTTCCTGTACCTACACAGAAAGTTGAGAATGAGTATCCTGGTTTTGTTCCCAACTGTCAAGGGCCTTTAAGAACTTATAAATAGGCACTAAACTTAGACCAATTTCTTTTCTTGTATTAACTCTGTAATGGCATAAAAAAATATGTGTCATACTGAGAAAACATTTATGATAATTATAAAAAAAGCCACCTCAATAAAAGGAAATCAAATAGAGAAGGAAGAAAAACATATAAACAAATGATTCATAGACGGGAAATGTTAGTTACTTACAAGAGCTGATTCTGAACCTTGGTAGTGATTATAACAACGCAAAATGAAATAAGACACTAACTGCTGTACCATTTCATACCATCACATTGGTAAAAGTTAACATGGTATCAAGCCCTGGCAATGTTATGGGTCAAGAAAAGAAAATAATGAAAGAATGAATTCTTCTCTATGATTCAGAAAATCTATTCCTGGGTATATGGCCCAAACGTACTCATACAGGCCCACAAAGATGCCATTTATAAAAGTGTACATCATATCATTTTTGTCAGAAAACCTTGGAAACACTTTAAAAGTTCATTTATAGGTTTATGCAAATGATGGATTTCCAATGGTCACTGGAAGGAACAAAAAAGGTAAGAGAAGGGACAGAGTTGCTACAGTGAGACAAAGTTTAACAGAGTGCCAGTAAATCAAAATACAACTTAAGTCCAAATTCCTGGATGGACAACCCTTAGCATGAAGAAAAACTGAGCTGATCCTAACAGTTAGTGAATTTGCTGTATAGTCACTGACCTTAAAAGCCTTGACTAGTAAAGACGAACATTCACAGTGTAATCTGTTAAGTGCTATAGCACAGGTAAGAGATAAAGAAAAAAGAAGTTGGTACACCGACATCAGCCACTGCTTGTTAAAAATAGCTCCTTAGGATAAAGTCACCTTTAAATTTGAAGGATCAAAAGCAGATCAAGGGTGACAGTTAGATGAGAATTCCGAGAAGAGGAAATAACACAGATAAAGGGATAAGAAAAGATCACCAAGTATAAGGTGAATAGCAAGTACTGCTGGTACAGAGCCCACGTTGGCCACTGGTAAGAGCCGAGAATGACGAGGCTGACAATGTGTATGTTACCCAGCCTGAGGGACTTCAGTTTTATCCTGTGGGCAGGTATTTCCAAGTTGCTGACAGAGGAGCAACACATTCACATTTGTATTTGGGGAAAAAGGCATTCAGCCAGCAGCAGGTAAATAGAGACAATAAAGAAGGGAGACTACATTAGGACAATATTAATATAACTTAGATGAAAAGTAAATATTTGCACTAAGAGAAATGAGTGTTAAGAGTGGCTTTTGACATGGTAAATGCATAGGCAGCTGGGCGACCGACTAGAGAAGGAAAGAAGATAATCTACAAACTGAAGCCGTACTACTCAGTGCCCTGTACCAAGAGCACTGGCATTACCTGAGCTAGTTAGAAACACAGATCCGTGGGGCCAAGGGTATAGCTCAGCTGCACAAGTCCCTGCCTGGCCCGTGAGGTTGTGAGTTCAATCCCCGGGGTAACACACACACACACACACACACACACACGAGAGAAATACAGATCTTCAGGCCCTAAACTGCTATTAATTTAGCATCTGCATTTTACAAAATACCCAGGTAGTACATGTACATATTAAAATTTGAGATGCACTGCTCTAAAGTCTCCTAAGAATATACAAGTCAATTAGCAAACACTGTAAACATGTTAAGAAAGAGGGATCACGTTTATCCAAGGAACACTGAAGAAACAAGGCCAAAGAGGCAAAAACTAAGAGTCAACAAATAAAAGTAACTTTTTATCAGAAGCAAAACTGTTCAATAATGGAACTGGCTGCATTTGACATCTGTTCTGTAACACTTTTTTTTTTTTTTTTTTTTTTT
>PVJX010001129.1:0-111529 GCA_004027295.1 Dolichotis patagonum | reverse complement strand
TTAAACAAGTGGTACCTATGCAAGCCTTGTTTCTCAGTCCCTGAGCCTTCTGAGACTTCGGAGGAATGGAGAATTGGGGGATACTTCTATTGCACACCGGTGCTGCTAAAGGCATGTGAAGGACCTAGAAGAGAAGAAGCCATTGGTTACTGTTAAGGAAGCTTCAGCATACCATTTGTAGTTCATAAATCTTACCTGCTGAGGAGGTGCAGAAAAGGTATTTCCATTCTGTCCAACCACAGACACAGGGACCATGCCCACCATTCCTTGGAGTACCGGTTGGACTGGAGAAGCAATTATAATGGCAGAACCTAAAAAACAATTTTCATTAAAGTAAGATCTTCTCTCAAATCTTCTGGTATAAAATATTAATTAGTATGTTGAAATAAATTCTACGAATGACCTTTAAGATCCTCTTTCTTTTGCAGAAATACTGATTTACAAACAACAACGTAGCCAAGAGAAAGTCAACCTGAATATTGAGGTGTTAAGGTATTCAGCAATGGTAAATCATTTCAAGTATATGACTCTACAGCTAGAACATTACATCTTGATTCCTCTAAAATACAGGAACTAATTTGAGTATGAACATTGTAACAGAATATTAGAATCCTAACTACATGATTATAGCCCAAGATTCTGTTCAAAACCCTCTCTTCTATGTATGAATGGAACTGGTCCAAAAGGGTACAAAACATGCAAAAATCAGTGAGGAGAAATTAGAATGGTTATAGGGTCCTTAACAAGTCAACAACAGTCAACTACTATACTTTAGCCCTGTCCTGAAAATGAACTTTTTTCTCAATTATTTCACTAACTATTCCTTGTTAGGCTGATCTTCACTTTTAGGTTCACTTACTGCAGTCTCTCAAATACTTACGTAACCTTATGCTAGTTCACTTGGCTACAAAGACTTCTTTTTCTTTTAATCCAAACCCTATCTTATTTCCGTGCTCTAGCTTAAGGTCCACATTTGTACCAATTCTGATCTCTCCTTTAACGCGTCAATGTAACAGGCACTTGAAACAGACTCACCAAGTTTAATACTTGACTTTTAAGGTTTAATCAGATTTTAATGTATGACTATAATGTAAAAAAAAAGGCAGGCAGGAGAAAGGACAGTACATGTAGAAACAGAGATGAATGTGCAATAAGCTTGAACGTTGAGGAACACATCATAAATGACCAATGTAATGGGTGATTCAATCACGCACTGTTATAAAACTGCATGTAACAAAATACCACAAGAGCAACCCTCTAAGTAAAGGAGTACAAAGACAGGAATCAATTTCACGAGATGGAAAGCAGTGAAAAACTACATTATTTTATGGAGGAAGAAATTCAGTAATTTTTGAAAATCTATCCAAATAGATGACAAAGTCTTTGAAAACTACAGGCATAGTAACGATTTTAAGAAAATCTCTCACAACGTTTGGGTTTTATCAGGTACAGCTATGTAAAGAACCAGTATTTCTTATCTCTTTCAGTAGCTTATTAATATGAACCTGAAAAGTAAACGTGGAAAAAACAAAAATTCAACTATTTAAGCGAAGGTTTAGCAGATTTTAAAGTATCTGACTGAATTAATTAGCTGGCACAAGAAGGCAGCATCATTACAAACTTTAAATGTATTTTCTCATAAAATGTATCTTTTTAAAAAATTTCCTAGCCAATGATGCCACACACAAGAGACATGAATTTCAATGTGCTCCCAACTCCTTGGGGATGAGTTCATGGCCTTGCATATGGCAGGCAGGCACTCTACTATAGTGATTTGCATCTTCCACTTATCTCCTTTTCTTTTCTTTTCTTTTTTTTTTTGGCAACAAGGCCTCACTGTTGTAGCCCAGGCTAGTCTCAAACTCAACATCCTCCTGCCTCAGCTTTCTAAGTACTGGGACTATAGGTTCAAATATGTTCTTAGTTACCTTGTGAAAAGTTCGGTGACACAGCTTGGTTGACAGCAAACACACTGTTTGATCTTGGTGGTGTCTGTAACTTTGGTGGAGGAGGTTGTGCAGTCATAGGCGCAGAATTTCCAGGCAACACCACAACATTAGACTGACTGACTGTTGTTCCCAAGGACGTTGGATCAGTCACACAGGTAGCAATGAGAATGTTATTTGAGTTGCCGAAAGTTGTGCTTGTGGCTGGCATCAACTGTATGAATCCTCCCTCCTTGGAAACACACGGAGTGATACTTGCTGAAAAAGTAGTGCCATCTTCACTCTGAGTGTCATTTATTTTGGTGTCCTCAGGTTTAAGTGTTAAAAGGCTCTGTTCCACGGAGGCTGAACCTTCTACTGCAGCAGACACAACCGAACCTGCAGTTCCTTCTGCAGACAGGTCTTTAAGTAATTCTTCACTTTTGGTAGGCGATTTAGCAGGAGAAGATAAAATGATAGTTGGCAAGTTTTCTCCACTGATGCTCGATACAGCACTGTTAAGTTCAGTATCCGAGGGAACAAATGGATCATCACTAATGATAATTTTGAGGGAGACAATATTTGATGCATCTACTTCTGCAGAGTTGTCACTAGAAGGTTTATCATCAAGATTTTGGGACTCAGAGTGAGACTCTCCCACTGAGGAACACTCAGGTTCTGAAGGAACACAGTGACTGTTTTCTATAGAGTTACCTTCTGGAGGTATCTGTGCAACTTCCCCACAGCTGTCGGGTCTAACTAAAGAGAGAAAAATGTTATCTCCTCCTTTTATGGAAGATGAAGGCTCCTGTGACTCCAAAGCAGCCTTGTCAGACTTGTGTGGCTCAGTTTCATTCTGTGCATGATTTAGCTCAACAGCTGTGGAATCATTATATGGTTGTTTAATTGAAGAGATTGAATCTTCAAGACAAATTTCTATTTGTTGTTCAGAGACATGTAAAGCTGAACTTTCAACAGACACAGGCAATATTTTACTTTGAAGTGAATTAGCCTGGCAAACTGATAGTTGTTGTGATACAACTGGTAGTACATTATTAATTTCAATTTTACTCTTGTGAATTTCACTAGAATCTCGTGACTTGGAACTATGAAAATTAGTTTTAAGTTTTACTGTATTGTTAAGACTTTCACAAAACTGACTATTTTTAGATGGCTTTCCAGTTCGTGGAGTATTTTGAGATAAAAGTTGAGAACTTTTCCCAGAGAGACTTAAGTTTTCATTGCTCATTTCACCACCAAGGGTAACAAATGAAGTTACTGGTACTTCAGACTGATGAGGCTGTAACTGAGACTCACAGGGCACATTTGGAGACAAAGAATTCTTTTCAACTTCCATGGTCCTTTCAGTTTCAGGAGGGACATGACTGGTGTATAATTCAGTACAATGCTGATTACATTCAGCATGAGAATTTCCTGTTTGGTCAAAGTCATTCAAACTAGGCACAGACTCAAAGGTAATATCAAGGTCACACTTCTGTTCTGTAGGTGCTACTGTTTTAATGGACTTTTTCTGGATGCCACAGTCTATTTGGGAAAAATCTTCCTGGGCTTCCTGTCTAAGCGCTTCATGGTTGCTGCCATTCTTTAAAACATTTAGTGCCTCTTCACTTTGACAGGACGTACAAGCAGGCTGACCAGATTGACTATCTGAAAAATATCAGGATCATGGAAAGAGACACACAGTGAGTATGTTTAGCTTCTGAAGCATTCACTATACAATGTATTTTTTCAATGAAATATGAAGTTTCAGCAGAACATTAAGTACAAGTTTGACACACTGTACTGCCCATTCTCTATGGGTCAACAGTATCTATGACAAGCTAATTACTTTTTTTTTTTTTTTTTTTGGTACCAGAGATCGGACTCAGGACCTCATGCTTGCCAGGCAGGCGCTTAAGCCACTGAGCTAAATCCCAGGCCCTTCCTTTCTAATTACTTATGTCTTTTTTTTTTTGTACCAGGGATCAAACTCACAACCTTGTGCTTGCCAGGCAGGCGCTTAGGACAGTGTGCTAAATCCCTGGCGTACTTATGTCTTTTTAAACAAGTATCCAATTCTTAGAAAACAGATGACATAATGAAGGAAAAAGTACAGAGGTTTAAGAACATCTAGTATTTACTAGAAGGTAAAACAAATGAAACTCGGCTCCAAGTTGCAGCAGAGATGTTTCACTACATTAATTTTTCAACTTCCACCATTTCTGTTGTGCTTATATGTGATTTTTTTTTACATGATCAATAGTTGAACTCAGTATACGGTTTAACATTCCACACATATTTAGTGAAGACCAACTATATACACATAGCAGTAGAATACAAAGATAACTGATCCACTCCCTGATCTTTTTTTTTGGTCATCTTTTTGAGATAGGATTTCATTATGTAGACCAAGCTGGCCTCAAAGTCAGTGATCCTCCTGCCTCAGGTTCCCAAATGCAGGGATTACAGGTGAGCTCTATTATACCCAGCTTCCACTCGATCTCACAGAGATAAGTATAGTTAGGGAAGCTGGAATGGGACACAAATTTACAATAAATGTTGAAAATGAACAATAGGAATAAAATGAACCTTTTTCTATTTATGGAATAAAAAAAATGTTACAAGGAGGTAATGAAGGAGGAGATCTTGAAGGGTAAGGGAAATATTATGGGTAGAGTAAGAGGAAAGAGTATTTCAGAAAACAAAACAGTATTGATAAAGTAGTCACAATATAGGGCAGAAAACACTGACTTCAACAAATATGAGAAAATACAGGGAAAACCCATAAAAATGTATATACAACACTATAAAAGCTATGACCTTGGTAAAAATGGGTATATGGCCCATTCAAACCCTTACTGTTGGGGAGAATAGGGGAAATCAGTTTAGGCCCTGTAAGTTTTGGGAAGGTAAACGTGTATGGGGGAAGGGGTCTTGGGGATTGAACTCTGGGCCTTACATGTTAGCTACATGCTCTATCACGGAACTGTACCCTCTTCATATGAGTTGCCCAGGCCATGCTCCAACTTGTGGTCTTTCACCTTTAGTCTCCTAAGTATGTGGGAGTGCATTACCATTGCTGATGGAAGCAATGAGAAAACATCATGAGAAAAGAGAATTTCAAGCTTTGTCTTGTGCAGAGTGGAGCTTAAGTGAAATGGAGTATTTTACATATAATACATAGTGAAAAACACACGCACCCCTTGAGAGGGCAGCCTAAGAAGAAACGGAGGATTGAGCTTGGGGGTTAGCAGAGGATGTAAAGGAGGAATGTAGTCTGAGGTCTTTCAAAAGTAGTTTTTAGAAAAGATGTAAAAAATTGGGAGCTGTATGACTTTTAGGAATTGGACAGCATGTAACAATTTATAAACAAGTGAGCAGAAAAGATGACACAGCAAACTTGCTGTAAACAGAATGAGTGGAGACAGTACTGAAAATGGATAAAGTTTAGCAAGAAGTGTGCAAAGCTAGGATAATGTTACCTGTAGGGCAGGGAGGTGAAGGGTAGTGACTTAAAAGTGGAACATGTAGTTCTGGCAGGTTCCATTTGTTTATTTATTTATTTTTTAACCCTAAGGTGATTATTTGAGTATTTGCTTGATTTGTTACTTCAGTCAGCCATGTATTCTTTTTGTTTGTTTAATTTTTTGAGACAAGGTCTTACTATGCAGTCAGGCTTGGCTTGAACTCACTATGTAGCCCAGGTTGAACTCACTATGTAACCCAGGTTGGGTTCAAACTCTCTGATCCTCCTGCCTCAGCCTCCCATGTGCTGGATTACATGTGTGTGCCATCACACCCAGATGAGTCAATTCATTTTATTGTGTACTTCTGTACCAGTCTTTTACATTAAAATAAGAGTAAATTTTTAGAAATGTGGCATGTATTTTAAAATTCTAAGATGGTTTTATTTATAGCTTTCCATTTCTTTCAGTAATGGCTCCTGTGGGCTCTTACATGCCATACTGGCCCTCTCTTGAGACAGAACAGCAAAGCAGTGACTTAGTGGACACAGCAGATACAGCTTAAAACTCACACATCTTCAAATTCAAAACTACTACTATTCTATACAATTTCCTCTACACACAAATGAAGTAAAGATGCTCTTTAAGCTAAGTTCATTAGGCTGAATGACGTCACATATGGACCCTACAAATTAGGGGCTAAAATCTGTCTCTTAATGAAATTACTGTTATAAACTCAAGTCTGGCTAAATTGTGCATATCAAGAAGCTATTACATTATAAAGGAAAGAGTACTAAAAATTCACCTTTAAATCAAAATATTAAAGACTCAGAGGTAATTTTTCTTCATGGAGAGAAAACAAGAAATACATAATTGACTCATGCACTAAACTGAACTTCAAATTTAAACAGTATTTTGTGCCTTTGAATTGAGACTGTTAGCATTTTGATTAATAACAAAATTAAGTTCTTACCAGATTCTTGTATTTCAAAAGAACTTTTAACCACTAGATTTGTTTCTTCAGGTAAAACTATATGCTGATTAGAAATGCTTTGTGATATATTTTTACAGTTCTTTGTTTTACCTGTTAAAAAGAGAACAGGGAAATAATAAAAATGACCAAAACAGAAACAAGCATAAATTACTACTACTTGACAGTGGTCAGACAAATGTCAAACTTTAGTCTTAATTACGATTTGCTGGATGTTTTTAATATGCTGCTTCGTATGTCATTTATAAGTGCAAACAGAATGATTTTTCTACCGGACTGGGTTGTTTTGTAAACAGTCTCACTTACGTTGCCCAGGCTACTCTCAAACCCTTGGGCTCTAGCAGTTCTGTCTTGGTCTTCATATGTGCACAATGTAATGCCTGACTAGTACTGGTGGTTCTCAAACCTGAGGTTGTATTAGGATCTTCTAGAAGGTTCAAGAATTTTCATATTTATCAAGTTCTCACATAATGCTGACACTGCTTGTTTACAAGACTATGGTTGGAGAACTATTATACTAGAACATAGGACTGCAAACAACTTTCATTATACCACATTCCTTTTGTATTATTCAATAGTATTCATCTTACAGTAGGCCTCAACAAATTCTGCTGATTATCCAAAATGCCAACTACCCTTTATTCATAAAACGCTTGGTTTAATGAAACAGCACCTATTTAAAATGTTCTGGGTAATGTTGCTTCACTCTGCTTGAGTTACAAAAGAGACTGGAAGAGACATTTCTTGTAAATGTCTTAAAAAAAAACTGGTCCACTTACCATAGTCAAACAGATCAAATAGTGCTTGGAATGCTGGGTCTGATTCTGTTTGTTCCAATATGTCTTGTATAGCTTCTTCAGACATGTGGATCTCACTCTGCAAGTACAAATTGAAGACATGCTCTTAATTCAATCAATGTTTAATATCAGAAAGATAATTATCAGACACTTGATATTTCTAAATTATGTTGAAGCATTCTCTTTCAAGAAAACTTCTTCTGATTTTAAGTGTAATAACAATATGCTCATTTAAAAGAAAATAAGACTAAACAATAGAAGATCAATTTTCTTTAATTTTACTTCCTAGAGTTAATCACTTTGGTGAACATTCTCCTAAACATTAAAATGAACATAGCAATTATCTATTCATGCACATAAAAAAATCATTCTCTAATACAATCATTATCATGTTCTGTGATATTTTCTTTACATTAAGTTTATATACTGTTTTATAGGTTCTTCAGTATAAATATAAGTCTGGTGTCTTTACACTAAGTGCTTTCTTCAAATGTTTAACAAGGACTAATTAACTTCTTTTATTGTAGAAGTAGCATGCCAAAAGCTACCTACAAGCTTTGTACCAATGGACAAAAGGAAAGCAGTGAGCCGCCAAACTACAATCTAAGTGGTAGATTAATCTTGCAGAACATGTATTTTCAGTTCTTTTCTTCAGAGCAGGTCAGATTCTTTTGCTGGGAGTTTACAACTGACAATGCTATTTCTGGGAGACAGTAAGGAGTGGGACTTACAGCGTTTACTCCCTAAATTTTGGGACTTGTCATTGTGTTTGTAGTTTTACCCTTACAATTACTTTCAAAGTGCAACTCTAGTGCACTCTAGTTGCTAGTGCAACTACAGGTTGTAAATTTGCTTTCTTTTGAGCTTCCTTTCACTGCTTTACAAACCAAGACTTTACTTTGTCCTTTGGTGCTTCTACATATTTCCATTTTTAAAGCTGTTATGTAAACCTGAATTTAAATTTTTTGCACATACCATGTACAAATAATATGAACAACCAAGAGCAGAAGATTTTTTTTTTTTCTTTCTTTCTTTTCTGGTTTTTCTTGAAACAGTCTCACTCTGTGATTCAGGTTAGCTTCTAACTCTTGGCGATCTTCCTGCCTCAGCCTCCTGAGTGCTGCAATTACACGCGCCACTATGCCTAGCATGTCTTCACTTTCTTTTAACTTTGACACTACTGAAGAGTGCCATTAATTATGGTAAGCATCTGATATGTTTGTGAAGAAAACATAGCAATGTGTTAGAGACACTACAAAAAAATGTAGTACAGATATACATTTGTGCTAAGATAGAAAGTGCTTTTTTTTTTTTTTTTTTTTTGGTACCAGGGATCGAACTCATGACCTTGCACTTACCAGACAGGTGTTTATATCACTGAGCTAAATCCCCAGCCCCTAGAAAATGCTTTTAAAAAGTATTGGTAGAGCTGGCATACAAGGAAAAAAGATCACTGGTTTTACCCAGAATTTATCAACAAAAATCCTGATATAATGAAATCATACAGTAATGCTAATAAAAATGTTTATGTTGTTCAGGATACGCTACAGTCACAAACTTAGCTGCTCTTCAAAAAGTACACTATATGTGGCAAATATTAAAACATATATTGGGCCGGGGATTTAGCTCAGTGGCTTAAGCGCCTGCCTGGCAAGCACAAGGTCGTGAGTTTGATCCCCGGTACCAAAAACAAAACAAAACAAAACAAAACAAAAAAACATATATTGAAAGGCATGGTGGTGTACACCTGTAATCTCAACATTTGGGAGGCTGAAGTAGGAGGATCACTGTAAACTTGAGGCCATACAGTGAGTTCAAGACCAGTCTGAACTGCAATAACGAGACCGTCTCAAAAAACCGAAAAGAAAAACAAACATGCATTAAGTTCCTTTTTTGCCAACTCTTTTATTCACCATCATGGAGTACCAATGGTGAATATAACTTCTACTTTTCTTCTCTTGGCAGTAAGTCTTACAATGATTCATTTGGTTAGTACCTTTCTTTAAGTAGTACTTAGATTCATTTAACATACTATTTAATTATTTCTTTAAATTATAATACAGTTGTAGCCTTGTAGGAGAAATGCAATAAACACTGTACAGTCCATTTATTATACACCAAGCAACATACAACAAATGAATTGTTAAGTATTATACAAAAATCCAAAACTGGTATTTGTATGAATATAAATGAGTTTTAGCGGTAACCTGGTAAAGCTGGTTAGCTATTAGATGAATCAGAAAGACATTGTTACTTTTACTATGTAATAAATTATAAACTGACTCTGAAAAGTCACTATCTAAATGTGCTAAGTGGGGCTTGGGATATAGCTCAGGAGCACAGCACTACTTGGCAAGCACGAGTGAGGTCACGAGTTTGATTTCCAGTAATCCCACTCAGCCACACACACACACACAAAGCTCAGAAACAAATTACATATGTGTAATTTACCACTTAAGGGAAGACACCTTTTTTTTTTGGTCTTTTTGAGACAGGGTTTCACTATGCAGTTCAGGCTGGCTTTGAACTCACTCTGTAGCCCAGGCTGGTCTTGGACTTGAACAGTGATCCTCCTACTTTAGCCTCCTGAGTGCTGAAATTACAGGCATGCACCTCCACACCCAGCTGTACCTTATTTTATCTGATTTTTGTTTTGTTTTTATTTTTGGATACAGGTCTCACTATGCAGTTCAGGCTAGTCTTGAGCTCACTATGTAGTCCAGGCTGGGCTTGATCTCACAAAGATCCCCCTACCTCAGCCTCCCAAGTGCTAGGGTTTTAAGTGTGTACCACCACACCTGGCTACATTTTATTTTAAACCTTTTGGCAACAGTTTTGAAATAAAACCAAAATATCATCAATTTTAACTGTCACTATACATATTACCTAATTACACAGACACACATGCACACACACCCTATCCATACCGGAAGTCCCAGGAGTTCATCAATTGAAGCTTCTGGTTCCGCAGGGTTACTTTCTGTTTGTTTGGGTACTTGAGCAATATTGTTATCACTGTAACACAGAAAGGAAACTCTAGCATAATTATTCAATTAGGCAAAAACAGTTGAATATTTTAAAAACAGAGCTCACCTAGTCAAAAATTTGTTAATGTTTTCTGCAAGCTTCTCTTGAAGAGATTTGTTGTTTAATATTTTTTCACGTGCATTTTCAATAACCATTTGCTGGAAAACAAGGTCAACATTAAATAAGGATAGGAAAGAGTATTACGTTACTTATTGAAAAACAATCGTATCAGTGAGCTGCAGCAGTTCCAGTTATGTAGGAAGCTAAAGTAGGAGGACCAGAAGCCCAGGAATTTAAAGCCAGTATGTGCAACACAGTGAGAACTTGTCTTAAAATATAATAAAATTTCTATCACTAGAAGCTAAATAGTTTCAGTCAGTCTAAGCAGAATTTCAGAAGTTATAGTGGAGGTGTTAATATGTTAACACCTGCATATTAACACCATATTAGCACCTGCACATTTGAAGTTATAAAGTCTTTTCACAGATCTTTCATTGACTCTTTCTTCACTGCTTAGAGAATACAGTTCCACATTTTAGTTTAGTCTAAAAATCTTTAAATAACCTAACTCCAATAAAGTGCTCTATTATGCTGAATAATCAGCAACCACAAAGTATCTGTAGTTTCTTAATATACAAGTGTTTTTTCCTTTGGTGATTTGTCCACGCTATCTATTCTGAATATACTGCCTCTTGTCACTATACAACCCTACCCTCAATTCCACTGCAATCTTTTAAACTTAGGAGTATTTCAAAGTTGTAAAGTTTTGGAATGTCACTTACTTTTTCTACTGCAAATGCATTTAGGTCCTGGAAATTCCGTATTGTTGAGTGAGGCCCAGACAAAGTAATACTTTTCCTTTGTGATTCACTGAAACACATTTTAAAAGACTATTTTTTCACTACTGTATCTAACAGATTCAATGGTAACTACCCATATAGACATAAACTTTAAGATCACTTTGGTAGAATAGGTATGTTCTTCTTTTTAGTATGAAATAAACAAACACAACAGAAAAAGCATTACCAAACTTGGATTATGGAGAAACAAATCTGAAATCTGATTTTATTACTTACTATGTAGTCTTAGGTATATAAAGTTTGACCTTGTGATTAATTTTAAAATCAACTGGAATAAATTATAGTCATAGATTTTTATGTCGCTGAGAAAGTACATAATACATAAGGAAGTCTGTAATGAAGTAAGCCTTAATTAGCAATAGCCTAAAACTAAAAAAAAAAAAAAAAATACACCCTTGGATTGGCAGATGAAAAAAATCAGAAAAAATAATTAAATTCTTATCTCTTTCCTGAAAAATTGCCCAAACACAGTAGCACAGAAAGATTTTTTTTTTTTCAAAAACATCCTGAAAAGGTTACATTACTTTAAAACAAAATGTATGTTTGTGAACCATAAAACATGTTGGTATTATTTATGTTCATTTAAAAAGCATGTATTTTGGGGTTGGGGATTTAGCTCAGTGGCATAAGCGCCTGCCTTGCAAGCACGCAGTCATGAATTCGATCCCTGGTACCAAAACAAAAAATAAAAACAAAAACACACCAAAAACAAAAACAAACAAACAAAAAAAGCTGGGGATTTAGCTCAGCAGAATAAGTGCCTGCCTGGCAAGCACAAGGTCCTGAGTTCAATCCCCGTTACAAAAAAACCAAACCAAACCAAACAAAACAAAAACACCAAAACATGTATTCTAATTGTACCTGAGATAACACCAATTATAAGACATACCATAATTTTATGTACCACCAAAGAAAAAATAACTATTCAATGAAACAATGAAACTATTCAGTGATACGGCATTTAGTGAAGGATGCAACTCAACTTCAGGTTGTAACATGGTAAAAAATAATGTCTTCTAAAGTAGGTATCAAGAGACAGTATTTACTATGACCGTGTTTACTATGTAAATATCTTGCTACAAATCTTTTGTGTTTTAAATGGTATTGGCAACATATTCTTTATAAAAATCATTTACCTTTTACGTCTACCAGGTGACATTAAACTGGCGTGCGATTTCTTTTCCTGAGGACCAGGAATGATATTTAAAGATTCTCCAGCTGTATTTCAAGTAAACAAAACAGTAAGCTAAGGAAAATGAATCTAAACTTTACTGTGATAAGACATGTATGTAATACACAAACATACATACATTTCTTGGTTTTGTTTTTTGAGACAAAGTCTATGTAGTGTAGACCGGCAGTGAACTCTCAGCGATCCTTCTGCCTCAGTAACCTGAGTGCTTGGGTTACAGGTGTGCACCACCACACCCGGCTAACCTCTACTGATGGTTCTTACATGAAATTTAATAAACCTTTACTGGATATTTACTATGTGGATTGCACTGTACAAGATATTAATATTAATGAAACACAGTATATGCTTTAAGTCTTTAAAATGAAATACAAAATACATGACAGAATGAAAAAGTGTAAGTTACGTGTTTTGAGGGTAGAAAAATGGAAATAGAGCTTCCTGGACAGCAACAGATTTTGGTTACATGGAAGACTGTATTGTGAACTTAAGAGTATTAGCCCCTAAATTCTAATTCCAACTCTATAATTAACTAGTTTGCTACCTCATACTACAACATCATGTATTTTGCCTATAAAACAAATACATGATCTTTATGTTTATTTCTTGCTTTAACACTAAGCAAAGAATATGTATCTTCAACAAGTAGAGTTGGTCAAAAAAAAAAAAAAAAAAGACAAGTAGAGCTGGAGGTATACTGGAAAGACATTCCTTATTCTGTGAGTATATATGGGCCTGAACAAAGATAAGGACATAGTAAAACGTAATGTATATTCTGTGTAAAATCTCACATAACAAGGTCTTTTCTTTTAATGCCCCAAATTTAAAATGCGAGTTCAAGGTTAGATTCCAATTAGATTAGAAATATGAAGAACTCTAGAATAAAATGACTCTTAGATTTTATTTTGTGGTAAAGCTACCTGAAGTACGTTCCATGTCAAGTTTCTCTCATCTCTTTGGTCATAATTCTGTACTATAATATAGAGACATTAACAGACCATCTCATTTACATAATATGATTAACAATAAAATTAAAGAAACAAAATTTAAGCTTACTAGTTATAGTATCTTGTGACTGTGAATGATTGACCACTACAAAATTTGACCTCATTGGAGCTGAAATTTGGCCAGTTGGTTGAACAGGCTGTGCAGCTGTCAAAGGAGCAGTGGTAAACTGTGCTGAAACATAAGGTAAAACCAGCAAATCTGAACTGGCAGGAGCTGCCTGAGATGCAAGCCTTCTTTGTCGTTTGATCTCTGCAATTCCATTTCTTGTTCGGACTGTAAACACATAAGCATTAAAATTAGTATCGGAGTAGTTTGGGATCATGTCAATATTATGAGTGACCTATACACAGTATTATACACCATCAGATCCACGGAATAAAAAAATGGTTCTTAAAAATATCAAATTTATTTGGTAATTTCATAACAAACTAAAAGTTCAGGAGTACCATTGTTCTGCAATAATTTACATTGCTAACACCTTCACAAATTAAGAAATCCAAAACTGTAAAATGAGAATTAAAAGATGGTACTATATGAGAGACAATGGAGAAATACAGGGAATATATCTTATATATACACATAAAATGATAAATGAGAATATTTCCTAGTATGACAATAATTATATTCAGGAAAAAGGTAGTTTGAACAAAACAAATACCTAGCATTTATGTTAACTGAAATGTTCACCAAACAAAGTTTAAGATAATTCTCAACATTGTTTAAAGTTGAATACCAACCTCGCTGATTGGCAGCCAACCCTGGGGAACTTTGCATGCTCCTAATAAATAAAAACAAAGTAGTTTACTGACATTTTTTGTCGCTGATATTCTTAGGTTTAGTTACGTAAACTGTGAGTTAAAATGTGACAGATCTTTCTAAGACAGAAAAAAAAAAGACTAACATATTTCCTTAGTAACCAATCCTCCTTTGTATTAGGAGAAAAAATGGCATATAAACACATTTACACAACATAATTTTAGTAATGTTTAGAGTGTTTTGACTTTAAGAATAGAGTTTGATGTGATTTTAGGAATTCCACACATTTAAGTAAGCTATGTATGAAGTATAATATTTTCAATTATATTTCTTAATTTACAGAAGCTTTTCCAAAAAGAAATCGATTTCACATACATCAATACTTCAGAATCCCAAAGTTCATGGCAAGTGACATTCTGCTTTTGGTAAATTTGACTATGAGATTATCTCATCCAAACTCTAAGGCAAGACAAAAGCAAACACAAAATCTCAAAGTAAAAACTAATTCTTTTATTATGAATTGTAATTCCTAGATATATATTTAGTGAGCAGTCACAGACACTAAGTCTTTGTCCTAAGAATGTGTGTCAAGCACGTCCCATTCAAAAGAGCCACAAAACTTACCGAACTGGATGTACCACTTTAAAAAATATAAAAAAAGTGGGGAGAAAACCTGACTAGAAGTCCCTTCTTCTGGTGGGCATGGTGGCACATGCTTACAACCCTAGCACACTGGGAGGCCAACACAGGAGAATTAAAGTTTGACCTCAGCTTGGGCAACTTAGCAAGAACCTATCTCAAAATAAATAAGAAGGGCTAGGGCTTAGTGTGACAGTCTTAGGTCCAATCACAGCACTGTTGGAAGAGACAAACACTTTCTCTATGTAAAATTGTGTCAATAAAATAACTCATTTATAAATATTAAACTGGGTATTACAGAAACCATGTATTATAAATACTAAATTGTGAATGCTTTTAAAGATTATCTACAAGGATAAGAAAGGCCAGGAAAAGGAAATAAAGCTAAGATTACCAAATATAGGTGTAGTTCAAGCTTAGCATAAAAGCATTTGGTGTTGTTACAGTAATTTAAATGAGAGAAGAAAATGAAGCCTTTGCTGGTTAGATGGGATATTCACTTGTATTCTGGGTGAAAAGTTAAGGAACTGTGATTTTTCATAATAGGTTTACATAGTCAAATCAGAGATCTTATAAAATTCATACCAATGATGCTGAAACTGGCATATCAAGGCTGCTAACTAGGTAAAGGCAAGACATTAGTATCATGAGAAAATTCTACAAAACGATTACAGAAGTAACATTATTCTTCATGTTTGTTTCTTAACAAAGGCAGCATCAACCAGGTCTGGGTTCCACATATCATTCTCTGAATATGTAATAAATAAAAAGGCAGTTAAGAGAACTGGCTATAGGAAAAGAAACATTCTAGTCCACGATCTGCCACTTAAATTGCTACACAAACCTTGGGAAAGTAATTAAGCTTCTACATACCCGAAATTCTTCCTCTGTAAATACATTGTTAAAATGTAGTTTATTTCAGCTGGGAGTAATGGTGCATGCCAGTAATGTCACCACTCTAAAAGATGAGGCTGGATAGTGAGCCCAACCTGACAACTTAAGAGCAACTCTGCCTCAAAATAAAAATATAGCTTAGTGCAAAAGCTTTCAGTTTGCTATGGTTTTTATCTAGATACACCCCCAAAGCTTTATGAACTTATAGGTGAGGTTTTGGAAGCTGAGTGGATCTTGGGGTACGACACTCATCAGTGGATTAGTCCATGGATGAGCTTAATAGCTAAAAGTGATATTGGGAGGTGAAGCTTGGTGGAAAGAGGTGGCTCACTGAGGGCATGGCCTGGAAAGGTCTCTTTTCTCCCTTCCTTGATTGCTGTTTCCAGCAGGCTATGCCATGAGCTGTTTCTCCTCTACCATGCTCCCTTGCCTTGGAACCAACAGACTATAGACTGAAACCGCTAAAAACTATGAGCCAAATAAACCTCTATTCCTTTAAGTTGTAGGTGTTAGGTATTGTGTCCCAGCTACAAGAAAGTAACTAAAACAGGCTTCAGCCCCTTGAACCACTACCGGAAAAAAAAGAAAAGATGCAATTTTTCTCAAATTATTTCAACCAAAGACAATGAAACACCAACAACCTTTAGAATCATTTCAAAATAAGGTGTTATGTAAGTATATTATGTATATAATAAAATGATTTAAAGTATTTGCATTCCAAAATCATGGACATTTTAATTAGTACCTGATCTGAGAAAGTGTATGGTCTAACTTCTTCCACAGAGATGACATTATTGCTGGGACATCATTTGATGTTTCTAAATTGTAAGAGGAAATAAACTTAGTTGAAAAAAATTTATCATCCAATTGAACAAAGACACACCCACCAAAAAAAAAAAAATATCCTAGTGAAAGAAAACTTCTCTCTGTTGTTTTTTTGGTACCGGAGATCGAACTTAAGATCTCAAGCTTGCCAGGCAGGTGGTTGGTGCCACTGAACTAAATCTCCGACCCCTACTGCAGACATTTTTTTGGGAACTGAAATGCCTGTGTAAAAAAATGGCCAGGAAAGGTACTTACTTGTTTTTTTCAGCTGTGTACTACACACAACATGAGTGGAAGTGGACACCCATGTAAGTTCAGCAGCTTTTTTTGTAAGACCCATAATTTTAACTGTATTTTTGTTGCTACTCCTGTCTCAGAAATCTTCAGCTAACACCTGACTTAATGGAAAGTCAGTGAAGCCTAACCTGCAAAAGGTTATAACTTGGGTGAAGAATTCCTGGGATAAAACCACTGACAACTGTGCTGCCCATGTGCTATAAGCAGGCTACATAGGCGAGCAGTGTTCATTCAAGTGTTCATGCTGCACTTGAGACCGGAGCCAACGGTTCTGCAGGAAATTCAGGCTGGAGAGTTATGACCATGTTCCCAGAAGATGACATGGCGGTATTTGAATACATGCAGATTTTTGTACACATAAAAAAATACAAGACCCAGTGTTATGTTGGGGGAAATACGATCAGAGCCAGGACTTTATGCCCAGTACCAAAAGAGAAAAAAAAATTTTTTTTTAAACTTTGTAACACATGGCAATGCCCACTCATCAGCTTAGGTAACCTGGAGTTAAAGAGTTTTATGTCTTATTTTTGTTTATATTTGTTAATATTCATATTTTTACAGTTTTTAAATTACTCAATGTAAACACAAATGAATTCGATGTTTCTTAGTAAAATTTATGTCATAACTGAAAAGTTTTCTCAAGGCTTTAAGATATGTTTTAATTAGAAACTTTCTAAAATATACTAACAGACAAATGTTATATAAAACTAGTGAAAGAAAAATCTCTGGACTTGAGTTTTTACCTTTTGCTTTCATAGCTACATATTCATTCAAGATTGTTGTCAAGTTTTTTCCAAATAAGGACTGAAAAGGAAAAGATCAAATATTACTAAAATCATAATAACACTAGCAATTAGTTTCCCATCATGACATATTCTATCATTCAAAAACTAGTAGAAGATCTGGATTGAGAAGAGTTATGAGGAAAGGGTAAACAAAGTCATCAAAAACGAAGTCAGTCAAGTTACGGGTCATATCACATCTTCTAAGAGTAAACAGCCTTGGCACTGTGAATACGTGTTTTAGTGACTAAGACAATCCATAGGCAGAAAAGCAGTTTTCAGCTGGGCGGTAGATTCAGTTACATGACCATTTAAAAATCAGGACAGAGTCCTAATCTGCTCTTGCTATCCTGAAAGCCATGTAAACCTGTCAAAGAACAAAGTGAAAAACTGAGCACTCAAGAGACATCCTTCCTGTAAATCACTGCTATTCCCATTTCTATCATTTATCAACCTATCTATTTTTTGTCTCTTCTATTTCCACTACTACTGTGACTCAAGGGCAGGGTTTTATAACCTCAAATTTAAGATCATATAATACTGAAGAGCAAGGATTTTGTAGCTTACAATACTAATTTCAAATTCAATGATTACATGTGAATTTGACTTATAAGATTAAATTTATAAGAACTACTTTCATATATAAAAATTGACAATGCTTAATTCACAGAAACTTTTGTTATAAAGATTGGGACATGTCTGGTACATACTAGGCAATTACTATAGTTTCCTTTCTCTTCCTGAACCTTCAACAGAACAGATTTCTAATTGGTTCTTCTTTCTTGAGTAAAGCCTGAGAAAGGATGGGATTTGCCTTAATATTACCTTGGTAGGTATGCTTTGTTCTATTTATAATAATAACTAATTAATTATTAACTACTTAACAGTCCAATTACTTAAATACAGGATGACCAAAAATTGCAATTTTTTTGTTTTTATAGGATAATAGGAAATATAAAAACGACAATTTTATTAAATGTATTTGACAAAAGAATCGACTGGTTGAAATGATACCTGCCCCAGTGATGCTTGGGATAGTCAATAAGTAAACAAATGCTGTCTGAGTGACACTCCATGTAAACTTTTAAGTGGTTAATTGCCAAATGACTGACTAAAGATTTAGTTATTTTTTACATAGAAACTCAATCTTGTCAACTGTTGTATAGTTCCAGATGCAGACATGAAATTTCTACCACTTCATGGATGACAGCCATCAATTCCCTGTGGCCTCACCAAAGGGAATGATGTAAGACCTACAGAAGGACAGGAGGATGAATCAACCTCCACATCCTTGGAATGCTTCTATCTTCTTTTTTTGAAGTTTGCTTTTTTTTTTTTTCCTGTTATTATTTTGGGATCCTGGCAAGTAGTACATTTAGTAATCAAAAGTAACACATAAAGTACAGCAAAGAAATCTAGCATTACTTACTTGTAAGAACTTTATGCACATAATGAAATCTTTGGTTTCCTTATTTAAGAAAAGGGACACCGAGTACCTACCTTACTCAATTTAGAAGATTTTTAAGTAATTTAAGAGAATTCCACAAGTAGTTTACAGTTCCTTTAGTAGCATTTACTCTGCATCCTGGAATGTTAACATCTTTGAAACCACTGCATTTTTTATCTGAGAAATAACATTAACCATATCATAAACTTTATTCAAATTTTGCCAATTCTTTTCCCTAGTGTACTTTTTCTGTTCCAAAATTTAATCTAGGATAACATTTGCATTTAGATATCATCTCTCTCTCTCTCTCTCTCTTTTTTTTGGTACTGGGGATTGAACTCATGACCACACATTTGCAAGGCAGGTGCTTATGCCACTGAGCTAAATCTCCAGCCCCATCATATCTCTTTAATCTCCTCTAAATTGTGTTTCTTATTAAGCTTGACCTAGAAGCTGCTAATATGTCGTCTTCCAATTATTCTTTTTCAGAACTGTTTGGGCTCTACTAGATCCCTTTCCTTACACAATTTACAGTTCTCCATGCTCCTATCTGCAAAATTGTTTATGGAGATTTTTAAATGTGGTAAGTCTGTCATAAACTAGGGAGAGCTCACTTAAACCTTAGTGTTTCATCACACAGACACAAAAATAATTTTCCTTTTATTCGTACCTTAGATTTCTTTCATGTGGTTTTGAACACAAGGATCCTAAATATTTTGTTATAGACTACATTATTTTGTTGTTTGTTGCTATTATAAATGGGCATTAAAAAATTTAAATACTAATTCTTCACTGAATGTATGCAGAAATACAACAGGTTTTTGTTATGTATTATATGATACAACCTAGATCAACTGTAGTTTTAAAAAATTATTTTAGGTTTCCTACTTAGAAAATCATTACTGTTTGGTTAAAGCATTTCTAAAGAGCCACATTTAAGATGGAATGACAAATGCCACATGAAATAACAATCCTAAAATGTATATATTATATATCAAATGATGCTTTGTTGGTCAGGTGATACTTACAAAAGAGGTGACAATGTGAGCCAAATAAACCTCTCCTTCTATTAAAAAAGAAACGTCTGGGACAAGCATTAGCGAAACTAATCAGAATCAGGGTTTCATTTAAAACTGATTCTACTCTGGGAGGCTGAGGCAGGAGGATTGCCATGTTTGAGCCCACTTGGGTACAGAGAGAGAATGCCTCAAAGATAAAAAAATTAAAATGCCTGGGGATTTAGCTCAGTGTTAAAGTTCTGGTTCAATCCCTAGTATCATTGGGGAAAAAACAAAAACCAAAAAATTAATTCTTCAAGAGACAAAGCTGTAATTCACTAATAGGTTTAGCATAAACATGCTAAAGAAAGCTGGCCTTTTGGGAGGTCTTAATTTTTTACAATTTTGATTTTGCTGATGAGCTAATTTTTAAAAACTTTTTTATTGAGATGGGGCATTACTTTGTTGCTCAAACTGTTTTCAAATTCCTAAGTTCAAGTGACCCTCCCACTTCAGCCTCCCAAGGAGCAGGGACTATAGGTACACACACTACAGTGGGCTTTGATGAGCGGATTTTAAAGACAGTGTTTAGTCCCTTGTGTGGTCAATGATGAAATTTTTCCTTTAATCAACAAGTCACTCACCAGTAAGCAGGCTGGGATAAAACCTTCATCTGTACAGTGTTCTGCATATTCTTTTAAATCTGAACTTTCCAATATAAAGGTCTGGCAGGTAGAAGTGAGATTTTCTTGTTGTAAGTAACCTAAATGAAAAAATTAAATTTAAGGACCTTCAATAAATTGTGCCTTTTTGGTAAAACTGCTATTGAAAATGCTAGCGCAAATACCAGAAGTATAGATGGAGCCCCAAGCAGAATGTGCTTGCCCAGAAAACACCAAGTTGTACTGCATAACAAAGTAAACTTCATAGAATAGGTGGCTTCTTCAAAGGAAGTAATACTAGCTAGTGATGTAAAACAAGGTGTTTGACAGAAACACAGCATGATAAATAAATTTTAATTTTACCCTTTGGGACTCAAAGCATCATCAATTCCAACAAGAACCTGAAGTCTGAGGGAACCAGTACAAGTCAAGAGAGTTGCTGGCTGTATGGCAGTATATTAAAGCACACCCCAAAGCACACATAAACCCCGTTGGTAAGTAGCATGAAAATTTGCTGGCTCCCAGCATGTAAGGAAACCAATGTCCAATCACTGAATATCCACTGTTTTCTTTTTTTCTCCTTGAAATAAAATGGATTTGACTATCAACTCTTAAACGAAACAAGATGGTGCATGCCTGGAATCCGGCGATGAGGAGGCTGATGCAGAGGGACTTCTGTGGGTCCAAGGCCAATCTGGACTACAGAATGAGTTCAAGGCCAGCAGGAACTGCATAGCAAGACCCTCTCTCAACAAACAAACAAAACCAAACCTCTTTACAGAACACAGAGTATTTGTGCTGTCTGACTTATTTCACTCAACATTGTATTTTCCAGGTGCATCTGTTTTCCTACAAATGTCTCAAATGCATCTTTCTTTATAGTTGAGTAGCATTCCTGTACATAGACAGCACATGTTCTTTATCCAATCATCTGGATGGACACATAGGCTGCTTCTGGGATTAGCTGTTATGAATTGCGCTACTATAAACACTGCCACGCACGTGCTGCTGTAGTATGATTGTTTTTTTTTTTTTTTTTTTTGGTACCGGGGATTGAATTCGCGACCTCACGCTTGCCAGGCAGGCGCTTATGCCACTGAGCTAAATCCCCGGCCAGTAGTATGATGTTTTAAGCTCTTTTGGGAAGATAACTAGAAGGGAGATAGCTAGGTCATATGGAATTTCTAACTTTAGTTCTTTGAGGCTCCTTTTTCATCAGTCACACCAGTATTTATTTTTTGATTGCCATCTCTCATCTGAGAAGGCAAAGCACAAACTAAGAGAAAAACATAGAAAGGATAGAAGGAGACAAGGGGAGGGCTATCTTGCAGATGGGAAGGGGTCTGCATGCCAAAGGTGAGGGGTGAGGCAGAAGTATGTAGAGTGAAGATATGCCACATACAGGATCCTAATAACCTCAATGAATGTGACCATCATATGCCATAAATATGAACTAAGACAATAACAAGAAAGAAAAGGGGGAAAGGGCAATTACGGGAAGAGGGCAGGAGTGAGAGGGAAGGGAATTATAAAAGGAAGCTATATTATATGCATGGACCAACTCCCCAAGATAACCGTAAAATATGTGTGTGTATGGGCAAACATGTACTAATACATTTTTAAAAAGAAAAAAAAAAAAGAATACAGAGTCTATAGTTCAGCAAATTCACTAACAAGCAACAGTTAAAACAACAAATACGGGGAAAGCAGAATTAATTATAAAAATTATCACACTGTATTATTTAAAATGTCCAATCTTAAACACACATACATACATACATACATACATATAATTTTCTTTGCTTAAAAAGACAAATGCATAGATGGAATTTATGACTTTTACTTCAAAAAGCATGAGCAAGAGAAAGGTGCTATATAGGAGCAAAAGTTACCAAATGAGAACCAGAAACTGGACAGATTATGTTAATATCAGATAATGCAGACAGTAGGGCAAATATTGTTTCTATAGACAATTATAAAAGGGTCTACCCATCAAAAAAATTACAACACAGACACACCCAATAACTGAGCCTCCAAAAACATAAAGCAAATGCTGCCAGAAGTAAAGAAACAGACAATTTAATAATACAGGGGAGAGACTCCACAACTGTACTTTTAATAGCAACTAGCACAATTACAAAGAAGATGTGAACAATACTGTAAGCCAACCAGAACTCACATCAGTAGACACTCCACAGTGAGAGTACACATCTTACTTAAGTGTAGAAGGAATATCCAGTATGGACCACATAGTAGGACATGTAAAACAAGTCTCCTTATGTTTAAAAAGCCTGAAGAATAGAGTATGCTCTTCGACCACAGTGGAATGAAATTAGCAGTCAGTAACATAAGAAAATGTAGAAAGTTCACAAATGTGTGGAAAATAAACAGCATGTTTCTAAATAATAACAGGGTCAAAGAAGAATTTAGAAAGTATCTGGAGATTAAATTAAAACAAAAACATGACATACCAACATTAATGAGTTACAGCTATAACAGGGTATGGTAGATATTTATAGCTGTAAACACCTGTATGAAAAACATGAAAAATCTTGAATCAATAATTTAATCTTGCACTTTAAGGAACTAGTGAAAGAGCAAACTAAACCCACAGCAAACAGAAGGAATATTAGAGTAGAAATAAAAAAGAACTAAGAAAAAACAACGAGGGCCAGAGATTTAGCTTAGCGGTATAAGCACCTACATGGCTGGTATGAGGTTATGAGTTCAATCTCTAGTACCAAAATAAAAAAGAAAAGAAAAAAAAAAAAAGAAAAGAAAAGCCAATTAAACCGAAAGTTGGTCCTCTGAAAAGATGAAAAACAAAACAAAAACAAAACAATATGTAGATCAACCAAGCCAGAGCTCAAATTGCGAAAATCAGCCAAGCATGGTGGGAAATGCCTAGAATCTAGCACTCTGGGAGGATTATTTCACAAGTTCAAGCACAGTCTGGGCAAAGTGAGCAACTTACTAAGACACTGTATCAAAATAATAAACCGGGTTGGGGGATGCAACTCAATGTGAAGATTCAAACTCTAGCACTGCATAAAAAATAAGTAACTATTTAAAAACTGCTCATGAAGAAAAATGCAAGATCAAATAACCTTACTGGTGATTTCTATGAAACACTAACAGAAGAATTAACACCAATCCTTCACAAATTCTTTTAAAGTAATATGCTACATTAATAAATGACAAAAACCACATTATTTCTTTAATATAGGTAGAAAAACAACATGCTGTAATCCAACACCTTTTCATGATAAGAACAGTAAGACTACCACGATTTTCTCAACGTGATAAAAAATATCTAACATATTCAATGATAAAGATTCCAAGCTTTCTCTACAGGAGCAGAAATAACAGAAGGATGTCTGCTCTTGCCATTTTCTTTTTTCTTTGCTTACTCTGTGGTGCCAGGAACCCAAGCCAGGGCTTTGCAGTGCTGAGTTACACCTTTGACCCTTTTTACTTCACTGTGAGATAGGGTTTCCTAGGGCCGGGGATTTAGCTCAATGGCTTAAGTGCCTGCCTGACAAGCGTGAGGTCGTGAGTTCCATCCCTGTACCCCCCCCCAAAAACAAAAAAACCCCACAAATAGAGATAGGGTTTCTTCGCCAAGTTGTACTGGTTGGGGAGATTTGAGATCCCCTTTCACCAGTCCCCCAAGTAGCTGATATTACTAGACTGTGTCACCACACTAGACTTGCTCTTGCCACTTGTGTTCAAAATAAAGTTACACTGCAAGTACTATCAAAGACAACTAGGAAATTGAAATAACAGCATCCTGTTTGGAAAACAAAAGGTCAAACTACATTTGCAGATGACATGATGTATTAAATAGAAAATCCTAAGGAGTTCATACAAGAAAAATGTAAATTCAATGAGGTTGCAGGATATAAAGGGAATATGTAAAAACTAACTGTATTTCTATACATTTGCAATTAACAACAGAACTGGATACTCACATGGAAAAGAACAAAGTTAGACCTGTACTGTAGACCACATTCAAAAAGTAGCTCAAATGGATCAAAGATCTAAATGTAAAAACTCAAGCAACAAAACTTTTAGGAAAAACAATACATTTTTGTGACCCTGAATTGAGTGATTTGTCTTGGGGGAGGCAGGGGCAGAGTCTCACTTTGTAGTGCAGGCTGGCTTTGAACTCAGGACAATCCTGCCTCTGCCTCCTGAGTGCTGGAATGCCAGGTGGGCACCACCAAGCCTGGCTGAGCAATGATTTCTTAGATACAATACTTAACACGTTCCTGACAGCTTGAACATGCATGACTATTCCATCAGGCAGCCTGTTACCCCAGAAGTGGTAGAAAATGGATCTTATCACTTTTATCGGTCTTTTTTCTAATAAAATTACTAAAAAGTCTGTAAGTGGACCAAATTTACTTAGTTACCTGAACCTGAATAATTACGCCCAAATACAAATTATTACAATAATCAAATTTTAAAATTTCATTAAATCAAGAAATTTCTCCAGGGGCTGGGGATTTAGCTCAGCAGCATAAGTGCCTGCCTGGGAAGCATGAGGTCATGAGTTCGATCCCGGTAGCCCCCCCCAAAAAAGAAATTTCTTTTTATTTATAGTATATCAATAATTAATTCTCTAATTTTAACATGGAAATCTTACAAATACTCCATTACTAGTACATATACTACACATTTATTACTGCTATAACACAAATTAGGTGTATTACATTTTTTAATCCATTTTAATGTTTTCCTTAAGAGACTGTAATATGCTAACATCTGGTCTATTAAATCAACCCCTTTCTTTGTATTATAATCAGAGACCCAGGGAGGGTGGACATGGTGGTACATGCCTGTAACCCCAGCGCCCAGGAAGCTGAGACAAGAGGATTGCTCCAAATTCAAGGCCAGCCTGGGCTATGAACTGAGTTGGAGGTCAGCATAAACTGCATAGTGAAACCTTGTCTCAAAACAAAAGCAAACACAAAAACCTGCCCTGAGAAGCAGTACAAGCCACCTAGAGACAGTTGTGCAATTATCACTAGTGGTTTGAGCAGGCAGAAATGACTGAATTCAAATCAGAGCCACCCAGCAGCAAGACATAGGAATTACGGTCCCTTTGTGAATATTAAAACACAAGCAACCAAAGAAAAAAGAAATGGAACATCAAAATTTAAAACTTTTATCCTTCCAAGTAAAAAGTGAAAAGACAACTAATACAATGGGCTAAAATATCTGCAAATCATATATTTGATAAGGGACTAGAAACCAAACTATATCATAGAGGGCAATCAAGATGGACGATAATAGACAAAACATATGAATGGACTTTTCTTCAAAGAAGATATATAAATTGCTAACAAGCAAATGAAAAGAGGTTCAACATTATTAGAAAAATGTAAAACCGCCACCCACTTGTCATCTAAGTTTCTCAGGAAGCTGAGGCAGGAGGATGGCCAAGTTTGATGCCAGCCTGGGCAACTTAGTGAGACTCTATCTCAAACTCATTGGTACAGCACTTGCCTACAAGTAGGAGACCCATCGTTTGATCCTCAGCACCAAGGTGTGGGTGGAGAGTCAAAGAAACAGCAAAAAGGAAAAACCACAATATTACCAAATTATGCTAGGATGGAAGTACTAATACGTGCTACAACACAGATCAATCTTGTAAACATGCTAAGTGAACAAAGTCAGACCAAAGGGGGGAAAATTATATTTCATTTACATGCAATGTTCAGAAGCAGCAAATCCATATACAGCATAAAGTGGACCCACATGCTACATACAGAAAGTGGTTGCCTGAGAATGGGGACAGGAGAAATTAATACAATTGGGAGTGGCTGCTTAACAATGTCTATGTGGGCTTTCGGGGGAGGGAGCAGCACTGGGGACCACATACAACACAGGGCCTTCTTCTGAGTTGGGCACATGTTTCAGAATTACGGGTGATGGTTGTATAACATCACGAATATACTAAAAACCCACAGCATTTTACTTTGTTATGTCAATTATACATCTCAATAAAAATATTCTGAATTCTGAACATGTCACATGAAGCTACACCTGCTTTGTACCAGCTTTCTTTTCAACCTCAGGTCATTCCACTCCACCTCTTCCTAACTTTTTCAATCCCATACACATGAATAATCTTATTTTAAGGCCATTATTGTGGGCAGCAAATCTTAGCCTAGTTAGCCTGAATTCATTCTTTAAGGTTTAGTTTAACTATTATTTCCTCAGAGAACCACTTTTGAATCCTCTATTTACCATACTTTTTGCCTATATTCTTAAATACCTACCTAATACTTACAAATATTCCCTTATACTTGCCTTTGTAATGTACTTTCTCAATGTTCGTATAACTGTAAATATATTTTTGTTAGTTACTAAAGAAATAGGTCTAAGGTAGTGTGGTAAACCTTTCAGAACTTTCAATGATACCAACCGCCCACTGTGTTTACATGTCATATGCTTGCCACCACTGGTATAGGCTAACTTTAAAATAGGTTTTACTCCTCACCTGGAACTGTTTGTAGCCAGGCATTAATACTAACTAGTAAGATGGCCTATAAAGTCATTACAGAAAAGGCCTGAGGGCTTTAAAAAGAAAAGGGCAAGTGAAATGTCATTCCATTTTAGGCAGTGCCCTATGATTTGGGAATCTACTCACCACTTTCTATTTGTAGTTATGAACTCAGTTTTCCAACCTCTTTTTTGTTTTTTGGAGACAGGGTCTCACCATGCAGTCCAGGCTGGCCTGGAGCTCAATTTGTAGCTCAGGCTGATCTTGAACTGGCAATGACCCTCTTGCCTCAGCCTCCCAAGTGCTGAGATTATGGGCATGTGCCACCATGCCCAGCTTTCCAACCTCTTGATAATTAATGCTATAGGGTTACAAGGAGAAACAAATCAAAAACCAGAGATAATATGCTCTGTGGTATGAAAATGCATGTAGGAATCTGAAGAAATGTTTCTTATACTACTACTTTACCATTCCCATCATTGAAAACTATACTGCAAATGTGCAATTCCATGAACTATAGTTTTTTTCTTTCTTAATTTGTGACTATAGCTGGCTGAAAAGAAATAACTTTTGTAACAGCTGGCATTGATGGTTACATTATTTGGAATAAATGAGTCTGCTTCTACTAAAATTTTGTGAAAACAAATATTAACATGTATGAAACACTGGAATCTCACTGAATTAGGGTAGTTGTAATGTTTTCTTCTATGTTTTTAGATTAAAAATCCCAAATAAGCTGTTTCTTTTCATGGCAGACAGTTCCAAAAGTACTACTGACCTACATGTATTTGTCACTTGTGACATTTTATAGGTGGTGGTATGAAATCTAAATCAAAACTTTTCTTTCCCTGACACCATACATCCTCAAAGAGTGATATCAAATGGAGTGGAGTGAAAATTGGTTTTGGGAGATAAGAGGAAAGAAATCTCATTTTAATGAATAAATCACACACACAATATATGAACAGATATATAATATAGTGACATTAAAATGTGGGAGGGTATCAGGGAAAAAAGTCTATTCCTTAAAGGGTATGACATTAAAATTTGAGAAACAATGTTCTACACATGCAGTTGATCTTTTACAGAATATGGTCATTTGTGCTAACGTGTTGGGAAAAGAATCATAATTTGTGGCATGTCAACAAGACAGTACACACTTACATGGCATACATCTGAGAAAAGACCGTTAAAAGGTTAGATTAGCCATGGTGGAACATGACTGTAATCTAAGCACTGAGGAGGCTGAGGCAGGAGGATTGCTACAAGTTTGAGGCCAGCCTGAACTACATAGCAAGATCCTGTCTCAAAAACAAACAAAAGTTGGATCATTTCTGTAACAAGTGTTCAGTTCATCATGAAACACTATCTGAGATGCATTATCTTCTCTATAGCATATATCTAACTTTCTATAGCCTCAAGTTCCAATTTTAGTTTAGATTTGATATATTTTGCTTTATTTTTGTCCCAGAATCATGTAGGAAATAGCTGGAAACACTTATGTTCATTGTCATATATATGATTAACCAGTTACATGCCTATAAAAATGTTTATCATTACTAAGTACCTGATTGTAATCAACTCTCAACTCAGTGATAGAGAAAATTCTAGCTACATCAACATTATTTAAATTTTAAGAACCGGGATGCCAAAAGTTTGATCTACTTTGTATCTGTAAGGCAGGAAAGATAAGAAGAGTCTAGCCAGACGGAGCAGTGCATACCTGTAGTACCAGCATTTTGAGTCAGGCCATGACAACTTAGTGAGACTATCACAAACAAACAAACGAACAAACGAAGAGGCTGAGGCTGTAGATCAGTGACACAGTACCCTCAGCATCTCAGTTGTTCAGTTTCTAGTACAGCAGGGGGTGGGGGAGAAGCCTGAGGAAAGCAAGAGTACAATCCCTGGTGTACGAGCATCTCTGTCACGTATGCTACTAATTCCTCAGGAATATGGGTGTTTTAATATCCTTGAAAAACAAATACTTTTTTGAAGAACTTAATTTTCAGTTCCTTATATTACTAGTTCTCCAAATAACAGAGATGAGGTATCAACATATAAATGTTATGATCCAGAAGAAGTTGGAAGTTATATACATATACAAGTAACTGCATACCAAACAAAAGCGGTAAGATAGGACAGACTTACTTTATGGGAAGACAGGGCCTAGAGAAATTACTATCAGGTTTAGGAGAAATTATGCAATGCTTCAAGGATGAGGTTGAGTCCTGAAGGATGGCTGGGAAGCCCAATGATGTTGATGGAAATGAATATACAGAGTTTATTTGAAGAATATGCTGAATTTGGATGTGGCACAAACTATACAAATAACAGCTGGAGATACAAAAGAAAAAAAAGAATGGCTAAAGATCACTAAAGGCTGTCAGGGTCAGCAACAAGTACAGGTATTATTCAGCAGGGAATGTCATGCCCAGTTACTCTTTTGTATCTGTTTATTAAACATCTATCACTCAGTGATATAAATGGCTCTTGACTATTGGGAGGGGGGTATGCCAGTCTCCATCCTGTTTGCTCTGAATTTGTTCTCTATTCTTCCCCTGCTCTCTAATGTATGACAGGAAGTGTCACGACAAACAGGAAAGGTTTCCCATGCCCACACACCACCTAGCTTCTGACAGATTTGCTGAATGGAAAGTGCTAAACAGAGACTGGTAAGCAGCAGGAAACTCCATGACTTCTGCTCCCATTCCCTTAATGTTTTGGTAGAATTTCTATAACTACAGCTCACTTATCAGACAAATCTATTTCCATCTTCTACACAGTTGATTCTTCTCTCCTTGTCCTCCTGACTAATGCTGTGGCTTCTTCCTGCATTAATCTCTAAAGTGACTCATGTAAGTTGTTTCGGCTTCTTAGGGTTTTTTTGTTTGTTTTTTAATCATCAATGTAACCAATTACCTCATTAAATCTATGTGAAATACACTGATTTCTACTTTTTCTTAATGGATGCTAACTCATTTAGAAAGTAACAAACCTATTTTCGAAATTGAAAAAAATTCTGGATCCTTCTTTGCCTATCTGCACATAAATTTTTACAGATAGTTTTGAAGGCTCTCAGAACTTTGATGCATGTATATTAACACAAGATTAAGAATACTAAGTAAGACAAAGGTAAGTTTCAGTTTGGGGAAAATGAGTAAGTTCTACAGGTAAATGGCGATGATGGCTGCCATACATACTTCTGCCACAGAATTAAATATTTAGAAATGCCAAACTGCATTATGAGTAGCACCCTCCCCACCAAGAAAACCCCACTATAACCAAGAAATTAGAGAAATTACTAAGGGTAATTGCTGGAAGACATTTTAGAGGTCATGTCTGATCATAATCTTCAACATAAATGTATTGTATCAGGAGATAAGGAGAGGCAGAATACATAATAATACTGGAGAAACTAAGTAGTTTGGAATGTCTGAAGCATAGGGCAAATGTTAAGATGGGATCAAGCAGGAGAAGCAAGAAGGATGAGTTCCACACAGCACCTTGTAGGACATACTGACAAAAACCAAAGTGGTGGTCTAAGGGCAACGAATGACACTCTGATGTAGTTTGGCTCCTACAGTATTTTTAAAAATTACATCAACAGCTTGTCACAGTTAAACAGCAAAAGGGTTAAGTGTAACCAGAGTGCAGTGTTGTGATGGAGAGGGAAGTAGTACAAACAAGTAAAATTGTTTCATGAATAATGACTGTGAAAGGGTGACATATGGCATTAGACAATGTGACATGGGGTTTAGGAAACTATTTCAGTGCATACATATTTAAGGGTCTAAGACCTAATTAATGAATGCTGAGAGAAGATTTACTTTTCTGTAGAAATTAAAATGTTTGGAAGATATTAGGCATCCAAAGATTTGCTGAAATAAGTTATAAAGAAAAAGGGTCAATAAGAGAGGAGCTAAAGATGGTGAGGCACCATATGACAGGAGAAAAATTAGCAAATAATAAAACTGTTGATAAGATAAACATACACAACACATATATTAAAAATATATAATACTAAAGGGCAAATTCAACAGCAGTGAGTGTAGTGTGGCTTGCTTTAAAAACTTTTTTGTGGGGCTGGGCATTAAATCCAGAACCACACATATACAGTATTAGATGAGGTGTTCTATAACTGAGCTACATCCCCAGGCCTCAATGTTTGCTTTTTTGTATATTCAACAAGCATACAATTGTTTCAACTTTTAAAACATATGCGGTGGCATGAGATATTTTGCCACCAGGCTACATGGAAAGATATGTCCAAAGTACAAAATAGAAGTAACAGGCAACATATTGCCAGATTTGTGGCTGTCAAAATAACTGTGAATACAAAAATCTCTGGGATAAAAAAGCCAAAAAAACAAAGATGATGGCGTTTTAACCATTAAAAGAAAGTAGGAAGTCAAGCAGAATAGCGTGAGGAGAAAAAAATACAATTACAAAATAATATAGCTTTAACTCGAGCGATTTTGTCCTCTAGGGGACATACTACTGTACTGGCAATATGTGAAGACATATTGCTCTTCACGACTGGGCAGGGGTGGGGATATCCTGGCACCCAATGGACAGAGGTCAGGGATCCTGTCAAACAATACACAAAACTTGAGCACAGGACAACCTGCCCTAATAAATAATTACTCCAAAATATCAATAGCGATGACATTAAGAAATGATTTTTAAGACTATAATTATTGAAACTCAACTGGGCCATCTAACCGTTAAAAGTCAACATTCTTAAACAAATAACTTACAGAGGAAAAAATAAGGTATCAGTTGTATTTTGAAAGTTTACTTTTCAATAGTTTACACTTACACCTAGTCTATTATAACATAGGCAGCTTTTTATCATAGGTATAGATATAGGGTGACTATACGAAGGGGTAAAAGATTCAACTTTAAAATATTCGTTCAACCTTTAGTCATTAATTTCTCAAAAAATGATTGGTGGAACCATTTTCCTCTAACATATAAGAGTGTGTGTGTGTGTGTGTGTGTGTGTATTTATATATATATAATTTTTTTTTTTGCAAAAATGTATCAAGAGTCCTACACCAATACAAAGTTTTCTGGATAGTGTTGGGTGTTCTAAAGTCTCAAAACAAAAGAATTTTTCCAACAATAAAAGAATGGTATTAATGCTTGTGGAAAGATGCATGGGTGTTTCATCACAGATGTCTACCATTTACTTTTAAATGTTTCATGATGTTTATCAATTATTGGCTCAAGTTTTGGGCTTTACGTTGCTCTCATTCACAGCAGTAAAACCCTTTTCATTTTTTCGGGAACAAACAATAACAAAAACCACCTCCTACATACATAATACACCCTGACACACCAGTGGCCAACGAACTAACTTTCTTCAAATGGAGGAAAAACTAATTGGGGTTGAAAAATGTGTAACTAGAAGGCATTCTGTCTAAAATTTTTTTCTTCGTTAAAGGAATCAGAATTAACTGCTTTCTAAAAATATGCAACTGGCATTTCACAGCTCTGCACGTATTGCAGAGTATGGAGAAAGCAGCCGTCCCAAATCTGTGGTGCTAAGCCCGGGCTACGAGAAGGGCGTCAGGAAGGTCCTTCTATAACGCTGTTCGGCTGACGAAGTTCTATTTTGGTCCTAGTTCTGCCAAGGGAAAAAGCTTAAGAACACGCAGCCCTTCGATCACGCAGTCAACTCTTTCAGGGGTTCCAATAAAGTGCGCAGGCCTAAGCACCCCCGAATCCAGGTCCCAGGTGCTGTTGCAACCTGAGGCCAGGGGCGTCCACCTACAAAGAGGTTTAAAATGCTCAGCGCCTCACCGCCAGCCTCAACTTGTAACCCAGGACGCAAACCCCAAAGCCCCTCTGGCTAGGCAAAACCTTTGGGCCCAAAGGTCCTTCTGTCCTGCTTAGCCTGGCCCAATAACCATTCCCGTCGTGTCCGAGCTTACCTAACACCAGCCGGGCCACGTCTGAGGGTAATAACATGATCCAAGACGCAAAAGGAACCAAGGTACGAGACGAGACTCAGCTATAAGCAAAGAGCGACAGTTCCTGCGCCGCATCTCCCGGTTCCAGTGGCGGTACTGAACCCGCGGCAATTTGCCCCGCCCCTTTCGTTTTGTGCCAACCAATCACTTGCGCGGGAAAAAGAAAGGCGCCGAAATGAATCCCGCCTCCGTGCTCCTTGAGTCTGTCGTCACTTCCGTCCTCAGAGTTGGAGGGGTGGGGCTGGAGAGAGAATGGGCAGGATGTTGGCGCCCCAGCCCGAAGACAAGCCGAAAATGCAAGGTCGCTCCCCATTGGTGGACAGTGCGCAGGCGCGTTTTCTCACACCCGGGTGAATGTTTTCAGAGAGAAAGTGTTGGGAACCGAAAGCGCGTGGTATTTGTGCGCATGGGCAGACTGCTCTCCACTGATTAGCCTGACTTCCTCTTAAGATGCACGCTACGCGGTCACGCAGGATTTGAACCGGAAATGGGAGGAGGAGCGTGGATAACGGGGCTCTGAAGCTGTGGCTGTTGGAGGAGAGGGGAGCGCGGAGTTGGCCTGTAGCTACCGCCGCCTCCAGGTACCACTTCGGCCGCCAGAATTCAGCAGTAGTGGCTTCAGTGAGGGAAAATTCGTGTCTACCGAGTCTCTTCTCGCCTCTGTCTTAATGCAGCCTCACGCACTCTTGGAGCGGCCCGAGCCGCTGTTTGTCCACGCCGTCTGTTCTGGCCGCGTGCAGAGCCCCTGCCGGACTTAGCCCAGAGCCTCCTTTGAACGCTCTGAATTGAACCTTATTTCTACGCGTCCCATTTTCCTGTCACCTTAAGGTTCAGATTTATATAGTGTGATTTGACTAGATTTTTTTTTTCCTCGCCACTAATGCTCTTAGATTATAGCCATTTGAGATTTAAACTACAGTCTCGTACTTAAGAGCTCGCTATGGAGTCACATCACTAGAGTTCGAGTTGTGTGCTCTGCACTGTCTTTCTCTGAAAGTAAGTGACAACCCTTAGCTGTGTTAGGAATTTATGAGCCTTAGTTGCCATCTTTCCCCCCGAGGTAACAAATGAGTAGAAAGACAACTACTGATCATGTGATACTTTAATGTGATAAGAGTACGGTGCTGGCGTGCTGGCGGGAGGGCGACAGGTTCTGTGGAAATTCAGCCTGGGAGAATCCTAACAGTTTCGCAATTGCTTTCCAGGATAGGAGCCTCAGGGCAGGAGGGAAAATGTGTGTAGTGCCACAGAAGTGAAGAAAGTTAGTGAAGCCCAGGAGCGAGCTCTGGCATTGAATATACTTCGAAAGTGTTCAGCATGTCGTAGCCAGGAATGGTTGAGAGCGGGGAGGCAAGAATGTTCTTTCAGGTGTGAATGGACTCTCAGAAGGGACTTAGAAGCAGGGCATGGTTGCCCAGGCCTGTAATCCTAGCTGTCTTAGGCAGCTGAGAAGAATCAAAAGTTGGAGCCCAGGCTAAGGAATTTAACGACTTAGTGAGGTCCTGTCGCAAAATAAACAACTGCTGGGAGTGTAGCTCAGTGTGTATGCCCTAGATTCAAAGCCCAGTACTAGAAAAAAAAACTAGCCTGGGCAACCTTGGACTGTCTCAAAATTTTTAAAGGGCTGGGGGTGTAGTGCAGTGGTATAGTGCTTAACTATCATACACAAGGCTCTGAGTTTGGTCCCTAGCACCACCGTAAATGAATAATAAATAAATAGTAAATGAATAATAAATTAAAAGATTCTGGAAACAATCAGAAGGAAGTATGATTGCTAGCATTGAACATTTGCTGTATTCCAGGCCCTGTATGTTAAACATATGTATATGAGTTCTTACAACAACTCTTTGAGGTGGGTTGTAGTATTATATATAGTTCATTTTATCGGAGACATTAAGTTGCAGAGAGTTATATAGTTTTTAAGTGGCTGGACTAGACTTCCAACCAACACAATCTGACTACAAAACCCACACTTTTAACCACTAGACAAGAATGGCGCACTAACGGCAGATTCAGTTTAGGAAAGATTCTGTAGTCATTGTCAGATTCTGTAAAAAGATTATCTTAGGTGAAATCAGAGTCTTAGGAAATCGGTATTTCAATTGAATGTTGGGAGTGGAATTTAGATAGGCTGAATTGATACCTAAACAGATTTCATCTTTATGTGGTACTCTTAACTGCTTCCTAGTTTTCTGGCTTTCAGTTTCTCCAGCATACCACATTCTTTCCCACTTTAGGATCTCTTAGTTATGCTTCTTATCGTCCCTTAAGTGTTGGTCCTCTAGCTTTTTCTGTAATGGCATCATTTCATTCAGATCTTGACTTTCATTGTAATCTCCTTCAAGATGTTTCCTAACAGTTTATCTAAATGAATACTGTTATTTCCTATTGTATATTTGTTTCTTTTGAGTCATGTATCACTGTTTGAAATTACAGATTAATTTATCAGTTTATTGTCAGTCTTCTACCTAGATGTGTCTCCATGAAAGTAGGATTTGCGTCAATTTAGTTTGTATTTCGTATAGCTAGCCCTAACGTGGTAGCTCAGACACAGGAGATGTGAATATATATTGTTTGCATGTATCAGTGAATGAACATCTGTTTTTATAGATAATGCTTAACTGTTGTTTTCTTTTCTTTCTTTCTTTTTTTTTTGGGGGGGGGTACCAGGGATTGAAGTCATGACTTTACACTTGGTAGGCAGGCGCTTAGGCTGCTGAGCTAAATCCCCAGCCCCTTAACTGTTGTTTTCTTTAAAAAAAATTTACATTTTGAACTGGGCATGGTGGTGCATGTATATAATCTCACCATTCAAGAAGCTGAGGCAGAAGAATCACCAAGAATTTGAGGTCAGCCTGGGCTACATGGTAAATTCAAGGTCAGCCTAAATTGCATAGTGAGACTCTATCTTGAAACAAAACAAAACAACCCCCTCTCACACATTATGATAATATGATTTTGTCTATTCACTAGTGGAGAATAACATTCCATTTTCTAATGTTCTCTTCAGTCTCTTTCTTAAGAGTACTACCGTTTTCCTGACAAAAGTGTTTTACCTCCTGGTTGGGTTGATTCATAGGTATTTTAATATTTTTGAAGCTACCCTGCATGGGATTGTTTTTCTGATTTCTTTCTTGGTAGAAATTGGCATATAGGAATGCTTTTGATTTTTGTGTGTTGCTTTTGTATCCTGCCACTTAACTGAATTTGATAATTAGCTCTAAGCGTCTTCTGGTATAGTTTTTTTAGATCTTATATGTAAAGGATCATACACAATAAGACAGTTTGACATTATCCTTTCCTATTTGTATGTTTTACTTCTTTTTTTGCCAGGTAGCTCCTGTTACACTTCTCAAGTAGTATATTGAATAAGAGTGGTGAGAATGGACGCCTTTGTGTTGTTCTTGGTTTTAGAGGAAATGTTTTCAGTTTTTCCCCATTTAATACGATATTGTCTGTGAGTTTGTCATAAATGACTTTAATCAGTTGGAGGTAAGATCTCTCTGTACCTATTTTCATCAGGGTTTTATCATGTATGACTGTTGAATTTTGTCAGTGTCTTTTTCTGCATCTATCAACATGAGCAGGTGATTTTTTTTTTTATCCCTCTCTTTATGTGGTGCTGTGTTACTTTTTGTGGTGAGTACCAGCAATCGAACTCAGGACCTCGTACTTACCAGGCAGGCACTACACTACTGAGCTATTTCCCCAGCCCCTGTGTTACTTTTTTTATTTATGTGTGTTTGTATCATTTTTTTTAGATTTTATTTTAAAGGGGGTAAAATTAAACACAACAAAGCAGAATAAAACGGGACATAAGAAAGCATAAATTTCAAAGCTAGACAACCAGAGATCTTCACTATCTGTCATACTGTCTCTTGTTTTCTTCTAAATGGTTGTCCATATCTTTGCATATGGAGAGCTCATACTAAATAACATAGCCAATCTTTCACAAGATGTGTAGTTAACTGGCTCCCACTTGCTAAGGTGGGGGGGACATGGGGGAGGGGACAGGATGACATGAGATGTTTGATTCTCAGCCTGTGCGCTGGCAGGCTCATAGCTGCCCCCCAGAGAGGGGAGGAGCACCTTGTTCTCCTGGCACCCTGAGTCAACCGCATGGTTCAGGTGCCAGGGTCTCTCTCCTTTGGGCCGCTGAAAGTCTGCCACACTCACCTGCTCTTTCTTTCTGATGAATTGACCATTCCATTTCCAAAGTTCTGAAATGGCCAACAGACCACAGAAAGAATTCTCTTTAGGCTCCTGTTTGTTTGTATCATTTTAACATCCCTGTAATGTAGCCAACTTGTTCATGATACATGCTCTTGTTAATAATTTGTTGTGTTCTATTTGCCTGTATTTTGTTGAGGATCTTTGTGTATGTTTATTAAAGAGATTGGTCTGTAGTTTTCTTTCTTTGCATCTTTGGTTTTGGTGCAAAGGTATTGCTGGCTTTAAGGAATGAATTTGGCATTGTTTTTTCCATTTCAGTTTTATGGAAAAGTTTCAGAAATATGGTATTAGTTCCTCTCTGAAGTTCTTATACAATTCAGTAGTGAATTCACTGAGGTGTGGGCTTTTCTTAGTTTATAAAAGATTGAATCCAAGTGTGGTGGTGCATGCCTGTAATCCCAGCACTGGGAGGCTGAGGCAGGAGGATCATTGTGAGTTCGAGACCAGTCTGGGCTACAAAGTGAACTCAAGGCCAGCCTGAACTGCACAGTGAGACCCTGTCTCAAAAGACAAAACAAAACAAAACAAAAACCACAACCCAGGCTGAAAATACCATATGATTGGTAAAGCTGTAGAGGAATTGGGATGGAATGCATCTCATGCATTTATAATGGAAATATAAAACTGTATTGTTACTTTGGAAAGCATTATATGAGTTTTCGTTAAGTTGATTATTTAAAAAATTACACTTTTCCTTGTCTTCCTCTTGCAAAGAACATATTTGCATGCTGGATGATTGCTTTGATACAGTCTAAGAAAATATCATTTTAATTTGGAAATGTTAAGAAACTTCTTTGTGCGTTTGATCATAATGTGCCTATGATATAAAATTAGATCTAAGTGTGTATCAGTGCTGCAGTGTAAAATATGTAGTCTGGAAGTGTAGCTTAGGGACAGAGGAAATGCATATTATGTTTAAGTCCCTGGGTTTAATCTCCAGTAATTAAAAAAAATGCATGTAACAAAATAAGATAATTCATGTGTGTGTTTGTGTATATGTATATAGATATTTTTGTTTATTTTTTCCAGGAAATGCTGAATCATGAGTCTTGCACTTAATAACCTTCTTATTTGTTGCCGGCAACTGGAAAACGATAGAGCTACAGAACGAAGGGTAGTAAATTACTTAAATTAAATTTTTCCTTGGAACATATATGTGATTAGTGACATTAATTCGATTATTTTCCATTTTTAGAAAGAAATTGAAACCTTTAAGCGCCTGATTCGGGATCCTGAAACAGTTCAAGATTTAGATAGGCATTCAGATTCCAAACAAGGAAAATACTTAAATTGGGATGCTGTTTTCAGGTATTTTATTCTAGCTTTTTTACTGTCTGTTTTTCTCTTTCATTTTTATTTCTGTTGTGATACTATTTTTGTAAGGCTCTGTCTTTATTTCCTGTATACCATTGTGCTTTGCATGTGAAGTTGGCATTTAACAGTTGTCCAAAGCATAATTGAAAATACTAAATTGTTTGTTCAACAGGTTGTCGTAGACATATCATTGAAGATTTGAAAACAATTCTTAGGGGTCTATAATTCGCATCAAATTAGAGAAAAGGTTTAAATTATAATGTTTCTTTCATGTCTTTAAATATTGTGCTTATAAATAACTGACATGGTAAATTATAGAAAACAAGTTTAAAAACTGGGATTTTTCAGATGAACGCAGTTAGAAAACAAATAAAAAAAACCTTAATAAAAAGACAAACTTGTTGGACAGAAGTGCCAAACAGGGTTGATGTATTAGAGAAATAATTTTGAACCATGAATGCATTTATAACTAGGAAAAGATTATAAGACTTAGGAAAGCTTAGTATTACAAATTGACGTAGCTAGGCGTGGTGTCATACCCCTAATCCTAGCACTCAAAAGGCTGAGGCAGGAGGATTGTTGTGACTTCAAGATCAGCCTGTGCTACAACGTGAGCTCAAGGCCAGCCTGAACTGCATGAGGAGACCCTCTCTCAAAGAGACCCCCCCCAAAAAAAATTTAATGTAGACTACTAAAGGGATTAAATTTGAAACATTTGCAGTCAAGAGGAAATAAGGAATAATTGTTGTCTTTGAGTATTTTGAACAAACTTCTTTTTTAGCTCTGGTTACTAGACTGACTTACAGATTCAAATGCATAGAACATGAAAGATGTATGCTCCTTTTTCTTTGATTACTTGGTTTATTTTCGATACCACAGTTACTACATAAAGATAAATAATATTTTGTACAAGCTGATTTGGCAAGCCAAACTGCACCTGACCCTCCTTACTAGCCAGGAATATCTTCTAGACAGATTTTATTTAAAGAGATGAAACATAACCACTGCTTAGTAAAAAGGTAAGGAGGGTTGGGACCCTTTAATAGCATTGTAAAGTCTTACTTTTGTGGTATTAGAGATTGAACTGGGGGCATTTGCACTGAGGTGTATATCCTTATCTCTGTTTTATTATTTTGAGACGATATACTAAATCACTTAAATTACCTAGCCTAGGCTTGAACTGCATCCTCCTGCCTCAGCTTCCAACACTATAAGGTTTCAATGATAAAATGAGAACCCAAGTAGTAAAAGTACTAGAAGATCATACAAGTTTTTACAGGTTAGACTTCATACTAGTGCAGGAGTTAGGCCTTGAAAAAGAGATGTAATTGTTTTTGCTAAACTGGTTTATCAAATAACACAATGTGGTTTAAAAGGTGTAGTTTGTAAACTGCATGTGGTGTTACATACCTGAAATCCCAGGACTCAGGAGGCTGGGGCAGGAGGATCACCTCAAGTTCAAGGCTAGCCTGAACTACATAATGAGACCCTGTCTCAAAAACCAAAAAAGATGAATTCTGTGATAGCATGAAGGACTTTGAAGTTATAAAAATTTAAACATTAATAAGTTTCTAAAGTTCTTTTATTTTTTGAAGATTTTTACAGAAATATATTCAGAAAGAAACAGAATGTCTGAGAACTGCAAAACCAAATGTGTCAGTCTCTACACAAACCTCCAGACAGAAAAAGATGCAAGAAATCAGTAGTTTGGTCAGAGATTTCATCAAATGTGCAAATAAAAGTAAGCAATGTTATATATTATAAATATGATTTAATAAGTTATAGTAGTGTAAGTTGGATATAAATACGATAACTTAAAAAATGAGTGCTAACTAATCTCATATATATAATGATTTTTAATAGCACAGGTTCAAATATTTGGGAGAATTTATGAAAACATAGAATGATAGAAACTCAAAATAGAAATGGTTATTATTTCAACTCCTTCTTGGCTTTCTGCTGTGTGTCCTTAACACTTACCTAGAAATAAATATAGTCTCAGTGACTGAATGTACCTTTTGATGCTTTCTTTTTTATTTTTGGTCACCTTTGAATTGAGTATTTGTTTTTTGTTTTTTATTTTTTTTGGTACCAGAGATCAAACTCATGACTTTGCTCTTGCTGGGCAGGTGCTTATGCCACTGAGCTAAATCCCTGGCCCTTGAATAGAGTATTAAAATTCTGTCTCCTTTTGTTACTGCTTTTAACTTCTGAGAGTGTACACGAAAAATGAGTTTCTCAAATTGAGATTCTTTGAGATACTTGAAGGTAGTCATAATATTTCCCCTAACTTTACGCTTCTTAAGATAAACAGACTTCTTTCAGCTCACATGACCGAATTTTTGTTTCTCTTTCTTTTGCATATTCTTCACTTGAATTTTATCTGTCAAAGTGTGACACTCAGTTTTGTTTTTGTTTTTGTTAGCTATATTCTGTTTGGTATAGAGTGGAACAGAACTTGCATGTATTTTATTTTATATTTTTACTAATGCTAAGATCACATTAATTTCCTTGGCAGGCAATACACATACTCTTAACTAACGTTGTGCTTACTATCACTTAATGAAAAAAATGAAAAGAACATGTCTTTTGTTACTAACAAGCCACATTTATCTTGAACTTGTATTGATGAATTGATATATTTGAATTAAAATGCCAAATTCTAAGCTTTTGCAAGGAAATGGGCTTTACCCAATACTGAAAGCTAAAAGAAGCAATTGTTGAGGAATTCACAAGCTCAGACTCTGAATACTCTTTGCAGGTAAAGATGTGGCACGTGATACCAACCTTAAGAATTAGGAAGCCCAGATGTTGGTAAACATTCAAGAAAAGTGTATAGATTATTATTGAATGATGTATCAGAATGATATTGGGAGGGGCTGGGGATTTAGTTCAGCGGCATAAGTACCTGCCTGGCAAGCGCGTGTTTGTGAGTTCAATCCCCAGTACCGATTTAAAAAAAAAAAAAAAAAAAAAAGAATGATATTGGGAGACTTGAGTCTAATGAACAGTAACTTAGAAAAATTTCTACCTCCTTTGAGATGCTGGTTTGTGTGGACAGCTGCCGGCCTTGTTAGAGACTTCAGCAGAGACAAAGGAAAGCTACAGTGAACTATTTTGCGTTTACCTTTGTCCTGTCTGGTAGGACTTGGTTGTTTTGGCACAAAACCAGCCATAGATAATAGTAATTGTATGAACATGCCTGTGTTCTAGTAAAACTTTAAAAAGCAGACAGCTGACTATAAATTTTGCTCTGGGGCCATGGTTTGTCAATCCCTGTTCTAGGAGGAATTGAGTACCCAAATGAAATTGTTTAAGTTATTGCCATTTTAAGTGTTCTTAATTTACCTTGTTAAGAGTTATATGTTTTTATTTACTTGTTTGATTTTTAAATAGGAGGACCCAGGCTAAAATGTCAAGAGCTCTTGAATTACATCATGGATACAGTGAAAGATGCATCTAACAGTATTATTTATGGCTCTAATTGTAGCAACATACTGCTAAAAGACATACTTTCCGTGAGGAAATACTGGTGTGAAATACCTCAACAACAGTGGCTAGGTATGTCTTTTATCCCCCATTACTGAAGATTGGACCCAGGCTGTCTACAAGCTAGTGACTTAGTCTACCACTGAGCAATATCATTAACACTAGATATGTCTTGAAGGTTGTTGTGAATTTTTTCCTAGTGAAATGAAATTTTATCAATTAACATGTTCCCAGTGCCTTGAACCACCAGTGGTACTTATATGACTGTCCCATTGGGCAGTTTGTACTGCTGGTGGTACAAATGAATGTAAGTACTTGTCTTGGTATTTTTAGTAATAAAATTAATAGCAAGTTACCTGGTGGGATGGTCATGCACATGTATCATTGGTGGTTCATGCCACCTGGCAGCAAGATATAAATTATGACTCCATTGTGAACCTATGAAAGCAGTCAGTCTATATCACCTAGTTAACCTCACAGTTTACCATTACTGCAGTGAAATTATATAGTTACAGAATCTGGTCCTTAATTTTGTTTTGAGATAGGGTCTAGCTATGTAGTCCAGGCTGGCCTCAAAGTCATGGTGATCTTCTTGCCTTAGTTTCCCAAGTGCTGGGATTACAGCTGTGTGCCGCCATGCCTGGCTCAGTTTTTACATATTACGTACCTTGTGAATTACTAAATCATATTTAATATTATGTGCTTATTATCAGAACTAGAATTACAGATTTAAAAGATTTTACCACTGTCCTCAGAGTTGGTAGTCCAGTGCCATAGAAAAACCCAAATAACTAAAAAGTTACAGTGACACATGATAGTGATAGTAAAACCTTTTAGAGACTGGGTGCCCAAACTGTAACCCAAAACCAATTTATTTATCACAAAGGTCCAGCACTGCTCCTGTGTGTACTGTTGTCCAGTGCTCACTCAGCTGGTGGGGTAATGCTGGCTGACTTGGCCTGCCTGCCAGCAGAGAGGGCTCTGTATGCCTGCTGTGGCACGAGTGCCACATGTTTGCCACCATTGCCAAAGGGTATAGATATGTGTGAGTACACAGAATATTGTATTTAAGTTGAACCATTATTAATGTAAGAAGGGAAAACCTAAGAGATGTCATAAAAGTGAAAGCACATCTGTAATTCCAGCATTTGGGAGTATGAGGCCAGTCTGGGCTACTCAAAGGCCATTGTGAACTGTATAGTTACTCTATCTCTAAAAAAGAGAGAATTTCAACTTCACAGAAATATGGTGGACACCTTAAGTATTGTCGCAAAGTTAAAATCCATTAGTTTAGGGGCTGGGGATTTAGCTCAGCGGCATAAGCACCTGCCTTCAAGCGCGTGGTCATGAGTTTGATCCCCGGTACCAATAAAAAAAAAATCCATTAGATTAGGCAGTTACATTTTTAGAAAAGTATATGTAGATTCTGTGACGTATCAGCCTCATAGAGTGGATACTAGAGAAGAATGTAGTATTTTTGCCAGTTTGCCAGTGATAGGTACTTAGAGACTACGAAGGAAGTACATTATAATCAGAGACTGAAACATTTCAGTTTATTGATTTCAGGGGTGGAACAATTCTGAAAGGGTTTAATGGAAAAAATGAGATTTTCTATTAAAGTAATTTTAAGCTAGGTGTCAAAGTCTAATGTACTAGCTCTGAAAATTTAGAACTCAGTCTTTGTCATTAAAAAATATTTAGATTCAAGTTTGCTAACTAAATTAAAAGACATTTATATTTTTCATTACCAGTTTATTATTTCAAAATGAGATATATGAACCAAAAAAAATTTGAGTTAAACAGTGTCCTTACTTCTCCATTACACTCTACTGTTTCCATCAGAAGCCCTGCTCAACTGTTGAAGTAATTTCTTAGGAGTCCTTAGGGGCTGTTGCTGTTGCTAGGAATATATGGCAGTATATGTCCTAGCTGGGCCACAGCGTGCCTCATTGCAGCTTTTGGAGAATAATCCAATGATATTTAAGATAATTAGCCAGATGTCTCACTAGAGTGGTCTAGTCACATTTAATGAACTGTGACCAAAAAAACAGAAACAAAAGTACTCATTCTCTATCTCTTTGCTATGATTCTAAAATCTAGTATGTTCTCTGAAATCCTGTTGTACTTTTTAAAAAAATTATTACTTATAATCAGTGTTTTTGTCCAATCATTTTTGTAGTTCTCGTCTCTAAAACTTGCTTCTCTAATGAGGATTTTATTCAAAAATTCAAGTAGTTGCTCAAAATATGTTTGGTTGGGTTGGTTATTGAAGCAGTGATTATGAACACATTATCTAGGTTGAATGTTCAAAATGAGATAAGATGGCCTAAGAGTCAGCCAACATTTCCATATAAAAATTGAAATCAGCTTACTGATTTTTATAAAATACACTGTTAGAATTTTGATAGGGATTGGATTGAGTCTTTTGAAAAATTTAGGATAAATGGGCATTGTAACAATGTAGAGCTTTCCAAACCATGAATATATGTATCTCCATTCTTGTATATCTCTTGATATCTTTATTGGTGTCTAATTGTTTACATATAGATTTTATATGTTTTTTTGTTAGATTTGTACTGTAATATTTTATACATTGCACTGTTTTTAAAATTTCAATTTCCAGCTGGGCATGGTGGCACACACTTGTAATCTCAGCACTTGGGAGGCTGAGATAGGATCACCATGAGTTCAAGGCCATCCTGGTCTATACAGTGAGTTCAAAGCCAGTGTGCACTACACAGTGAGAACCTATCTCATAAAATAAACAAAATACCAATTATTGAATTCTATATATAGAAATAACTGATTTTTGTATATTGACTTTGTATCCTGGTGTCTTGTTAAAATCATCTGTTGTATGTTGGACTCTTTTTGTAGATTGTGTGGGATTTTTCTTTCTTGTCAGCTGTGTCATCTATTTGTTTTACTTTTTCCTCTTTGAGATAGGTGGCTTTTATTTACTTTTTACCAGGGGTAAGCTCTGAATTTTTTTTTAACTGTAGTAAGATAGAACATACAATTTATCATTTTAGTACTTAATACTAAAAATTTATCATTTTTAGTATTAAGTACATTCACATTGTCATGTAACTATCTCTTCTCAGTAACTTTTTCCCTGTATTCATTTGCTATGATTTGGATATAGTTTGCGTCCCCTAAGCGTTTGTACGTTGGAGGTTTGATCCTCAGTTTGGCAATGTAGAGGAGGTTAAGAGAGAGAATCTAGTGATAGACCATTGGCGGTGTGCCCCTGGAGTGCTTACGGATGCTTTCCTGTGATTCTCAATGAATGTAGCCCTTGAGATGGTCAGATTTTTTTATTGAAGCCTGGACCTGACCTTTGACCTACTCCCTGGCTTCTTGGTCTGGCAATGCGATCTCTCCCACCATTGTGAGCCATCTGACTTGCCTTTACCAGAGCTGAGCTAGTGTTGATGTTATTCCCTCAAACTTCCAGAACTATGAGGCAAATAAAAGTCTGGTATTTGTGTTTTTTGCATTTTTGAGACGAATCTGGCTATAAAGATCAGGCCAGCTTTGAATTCATTGTTTAGCCTAGGCTGACCTCAAACTCCAAGTGATCCTTCTGCCTCAGCCCCCAAAGCTTATTCTTTTTCTGTCATATGAGGCTATAGCTAGAAGTCAGGAGGGCTGTTAGGCAAGAAAAAGAAACAAAATACATACAGATTTGAAAGGAAGAAATAGAATTGTTTTCTTTTTTGTAGATGACGGGATTGCCTATGTAGTAAGTCCCAAGGAATCTACATTTGATGATGGTATTTAGGATTCTAGTTTCTTTTCTTAGCTCATACTATATTTTTCCATCTGCTGTTTGAACTTGTTCTGTTATTGAATTCATGGAAGAAATGAATTCATTTGAAGGCTTGTACTATAGCCTTTTCGTTTTTTATTGTTGTTATTTTGGTTTTGGTTTTGGTTTTAAGATTAGATCTATGTAGTTCAGGGTGACCTTGAAGAACTCACCAGTGAGCCCAGGCTGGTCTGGAACTCACAGTGATCCTCCTGCCTCAGCCTCCTGAATGCTGGAGTTACAGGCATGTGTCACTATGCCCAGTTACTGCGTCCTTTTTGAAGAAGCTGGACTCTGCTCTTCTGAGACTTTTGTTGAATGTTTCATATCGACTTTCTAACCACGTGTTATGGGAGTTTTGGGAATTCTGTGAGAATTTCTATCATTTCCCCCAACTGACATAAAGCACTGAAGTCTGTTTTAATGGGAGACAACTAGTAGCAGTGTTGATTTTTCTTATTTGACCTCTCTTCCCTTCCCAAATAAAAAAGAAGAAATGATAATCTCTCCTGTTTTCTTCACTCCAAATTTATATGTATAAATTCACAAATTTTTATCATTATCTAGATGTTTTGTGCAGTAGGTACATGTTGGGAAACATTGGAATAGAGTTCTATAAATTAACATTCTACAGTATGATGGTAATAACTTCAAAAATTGATTTCCCTATTGTGTAATGTTTGCGGTATTATGAATTACCCTTACCCCTGTGTTTAGTGTCTGATTTAATCCATCTATTTGGCAGCCAACATGACATATACAGCCGAAAAGATACATATAGGTGTTATTCTTACCTACTTTAGTGAGGAATCTATTGATCTCTTAATGGGAAGAAAGTTCTGTATTAGTAACTTTGCATTGTACTGGGAAATCATTTCTATGTCTATTTTTTACAGGCAAAGATACTGACTGCTTTTATCTAGACCGATTTTTCAATGATCTGTGTATAGTGAGTAGACTTCAAGGATAAAGATGAAAGTTTTTCCCGGTAGAGAGATTTACTTGAGCCCATTCATTTGTTTAAAAAGGCTAGGCATTTCACCTGCTATTTTCACTTATTTCAAATATCCCATCATGAACTGCTTTTAGGACTAGAAAACTGGTGAGAAAATGAAGGTATTGTACTTTCTGTCATTTACAAGAGGAATAGATTCTTTTTCTTTGATGAGGAATGTCATGTCTTCTTGCAACATCGATGAAACTGTCATGCTATCTATTAGTTTATAAGCAGAGTAAAATCCAAGAGCCTTCATAGTTCACAACACATTTTAAAAATATTTTTTTAAAATTTATTTTATTTTGTTTTAAAAGGGAGTAAAATTAAACACAGCAAAACAGAACAGAATGGGACATAAGAAAGCATAAATTTCAAAGCCAGACAACCAGAGATCCTCACTATCTGTCGTATTGTCTCTTGTTTTCTTCCAAATGGTTGTCCTTATCTTTGCATATGGAGAGCTCATACTAAATAACATAGCCAATCTTTTCACAAGATGTGTAGTTCACTGGCTCCCACTTGCTAGGCAGGGGGGAGAAGGATGGGGGACAGGACGACATAAGATGTCTGATTCTCAGCCCACAAGCAGGCAGGATCACAGTCACCCCCCAGAGACGGGAAGAGTTCCTTGTTCTCCCAGTACTGCAAGTCAACCGCACGGTGCAAGACCCGACGTGCCAGGGTCTCTCTCCTTCAGGCTGCTGAAAGTTGGCCACACTCTCAGCCGCCCCCCAGAGAGGGGAAGAGTTCCTTGTTCTCCCTGCATCCCGAGTCAACCACACGGTGCAGGTCCCGATGCGCCAGGGTCTCTCTCCTTCAGAACGCTGAAAGTCTGCCACACTCTCAGCTGCCCCCCAGAGAGGGAAGGAGCTCCTTGTTCTCCTAGCACCCCGAGTCAGCCACACCATGCAGGTCCCGACGTGCCAGGGTCTCTCTCCTTCAGTCTGCCCAAAGTTGGCCACACTCTCAGCCGCCCCCCAGAGAGGGGAGGAGCTCCTTGTTCTGGCACCCCGAGTCAACCGCGCGGTGCAGGTCCCGAGGTGCCAGGGTCTCTCCCCTGCAGGGCCCCCAAAGTCCGCCATACTCACCTGCTATTTCTTTCTGTTGAATTGACCATTCCATTTCCAAAGTTTTGAAATGGCCAACAGACGACAGAAAGAATTCTCTTTAGGCTCCTTTTTGAAACCAGCAGCTACAGTGATCTGCTGGCCTTGCTTCAGGGCCACTACAAATATTAATCAAATAGCATTACTATAAAACAAAAAACTGTAGTATACATTTTGTATTATGCTTTGTTAGGCCTAGATAAAAGAACGCAGGCTTAAGTTAAGTTGCTTGTTGGAGGTCAGGCTTTTAAACTGATGCTCTCATACTTTACTTCAAATACTGTCTGTAGTTGATGATATTTTAAAGAGATTTTATACAAAATTAAATGTTGATAAAGTCCTTTTATGCCATTAAATAAAAATAAACAAGTTAAAAATAACTAAGAAAGTTTTATTTTTATTGTTTCTGTTTTTTTCTAGAATTGTTCTCTGTGTACTTCAGGCTGTATCTCAGACCTTCACAAGACATTAATAGAGTTTTAGTGGCTAGAATAATTCATGTTGTGACCAAAGGATGCTGTTCACAAACTGATAAATTAAATTCCAAATCTTTAGATTTTTTTTCTGAGGCTATTCAGTATGCAAGGTAATTTAATCTTGTTTTGTTCTATATTGAAAGTCCATTTGATCTTCTTGCTTAGACTGTGTTTTAGAGTCAATAACTAAAAATGCTACGTTTAAAAATGATTATTTTATTTCTATAAAGGGGAACAGTGTGATTATGCTATATAAGTATACAGTATACAGTATATAATTATTGAATCACACACTTCAAGATTTAAAAAAAATTTTGATTCATGTGATAATTATATATATTCCTGGGAAACTGTGATTTTTTTCAGTACATATATAAAATACGACCTTTGTCTCATACTGTACCAAAAATAAGCTCAAAATAAAGACCTACATGTTAGACATGAAACTATGAGCTAAGAGAAGATAACATAGGAAATCACTTAAAACATTGTAAGCAATGATACTTTGAATAATTTTTAGATTTTGGGGGTAAGAGCTCAAGAAGCACAGGCAACAAAAGCAAAAACAAAATGTATTATATAAACTATGAGTCATTGCAAAGCAATCAGTCAACAGAATGAAGAGGCAGCCTACCAAATGAGGAAAATTTTTGCAAACCATTCATATGGTAGTAGATGAATATCTAGGATATAAAAGAAACTTTAAAAACTCAGTTTCAAAAGAACCCATAAATAGTATAATACAAAATTCAGGCAACAAAAGAAAAATTTCAAATGGCCAGCAAATTTATGAAAAAGTGCTTAGCCTCTGTCATCAAGGAGATGAAAGGCAAAACCATACTGTGATAGCGTCTTACTTCAATTAGAATTATTAACAATGCATAAAATAGAGATGGAGTAGAAGCAGTAACAGAGCACTTGTCTAGCACACACATGGCGCTCTATTTGATCCATAGCAATGCAAACAAAACAAAGCAACTGGCAAGGATTTGGAGAAAAGTGGGAATGCAAAACACTACCTTTTAAAAAGATTATCGTAGCAGAAACAGTAAATTTCCAAAGAGGTCAAGTCCTACATACTTTGAATTCAAGCCATTATGCATTACACTAAATTTTATATTCTGAAGTGTGTCCTATTCTCAGTGTGTCCTAATATTCTAATTAATAGGAAAGTTAAAGATTCTCTAATTTCATTGTCTCTGTTTTCAGGATAGAGGTAGTTAGTGTATTGAGAATAAAATAAGAATATATTTTGAAAGTATTACTGTCATTTATGTGGTATTATCCAGTTTAAAATGTGAAACATTTTATAAATGACAGGTATTACAGATCAGCTTTCTGTATTATAGGCAGTGTTCCAAAAGCAGGGAGAGCTAACAATCTCTTACAGCCAAATAAGAACTAAATTTTTATCGTTATGTAAAGCTTTCTGATTTTTTTTTTCTGAATGGTTCTGAATGTAAGGCTGTTATTTTGAAACATAGATTTTTTTTTTCGCCATGTAGCATGTATCTCTCGTACCCCAAATTGAATTTGTTTTTTGTTGCAGGCAAGAAAAGAAAACTGCAGGTCTAAATTATATCTTGGCAGCCCTTATTATTTTCCTCAAGACTTTGGCTGTTAACTTTAGAATGCGAGTGTGTGAATTAGGAGATGAAATTCTTCCTACATTATTATGTATTTGGACTCAAGATATATTTAATGATCCCTTAAAAGGAGCAATTATTGAATTATTTCAGCTGCAAATGTATATCCGTCATCCAAGGGGAGCCAAAACCCATGAAAAAGGTATGAAAAAAGTTATTGTTTTGAATTTGTTTCTTCATTAAAGTGTACAGGCTTACGTATGCTATTAGTATTCTGTAGGAGGATATGGTTGTCCTCTGAATTGCTCTGCCTTGATTATGTCATTAGTCATAAGAATAGTATTCATGCATTTATGTAATTTAAATGAGTAGTAGCAAATTAGATCATGCTTTTCCATTTGTTCAGTACAGTGTTAGGTATCATGAGAAATAAAAATAAGACATTGCCTATGACCTCTAGTAGCTGATTATGCATTAATAATTATTTTAGTAAGAGATGACAGACTATAGGGTAAAATGATTTAGAGAAAATAAGATCTTGTTTATCTGCATATTACTTTTATTGGAAAATGAAATAGATGACCAAAAGCAGCCAGTCAGATTATTCAGTTACCCAGGAGGTTGTGCATGTATTATTTTCCTAGCAATGTGAGGTATAAAGGAAATGACTGCTGCTTTGCCCTCCACAGTTAATTTACCTCAGGCCTTTTGCTAAAAAAACCAGAAATGAGACAGCTGAATCAGTTGTCCTGCCGGATTCCTTTGGGTATTTTTTTTTTTTAATCTATAGTGTATTGCTGAGATGATAGAATTTTCTTCCGTAGGTCAAAGCTTCACTGGGTAGAACCGAAGCTAAATGAATTCCTTCATGCTTTGGTCTACTACTAGCTTTGGACCAAATCATCCTGGCTAGTATAATAATCTTATTAAGATACCATTCTACATTGAGTAACAAGTGCTACAGTAGAGGAACACTGTTATACCCATTTTTTAATTAAAAGTAGCTACATGTATTTCATGGGCTCTTCCAGGATACATATTTAGGTATCTGTGTAGCCTATAAAAGTACTATAAATCAGAAAAAATAATATCTTTCTTTTTTAAATTTTATTTTAAAGAGGATAAAACAACAAAACAGAACAAAGCAGATCAGAAGAAAACAACATAAGTGACACAGGATTTCAAAACAAGACAATAGGAGATCAACAGTGGCTACCATAATGTTTTTTGTTTTCTTCTAAATAGTTGTCTATATCTTCACACACATTGAATTCATACAAAACAAAGTCGTATAAAACTGATCAAAACAGAATAGTGAAAACATTATAGGCCTTCAAAACCAGACAATAGAAAATCAACAATGGCTACCATAATGGCTCTTGTTCTCCTCAAAATAGCTGTCCATACCTTCATAAATGTTGAAATTAAATAATACGAAACAGACTAAAACCACTCTAAACAAAGAGTAAAAGCATTACTGGATTTCATAGCATGATGATAGGAAATCAGCAATGGATGCTATAATGTCTCTTTTTCTTCAAAATAGCTGTTCACATCATCACGCATAATAAAATTGATTCTCGTATACTGTTTAGGAGAAGTTCTAGGCATGTGTATGCCTCTACATGTACATCTATCCTTTCTGCATTAGAGGGAAAAACAAAACAAAACAAAACAAAACAAATTGCTAGAAAAACAAGAAACAAAAAAGATAAATAACAATAGCAAAGAGCCCAAAACGATGATATAAGCCTTCAAAACAAGGTGATAGGAACGTAACTAAGGTTGTTGTTTTACATATTGATCTTCAAGAGTTCCTCAGATCACCAGATACAGACATGCAAAATTATTACAATCCTATGAATGTTAACTGTTTTATTCCACGAACGTATAGTATTTGTAGCACAACCATCTTAGCTATCTTAAGTGGGTTTATGCAAATTTCGATATGTTTTCTTTTCCCTGCCTTTTTTTTTTCTTCCTTTTCCCTGAGATGATATTTTTTCCCCTTTGAGCAGATTCTTACCCTTTCACTAGATTTATTGAGGATTTTGTATCTTATGTACTCTTACCATTTCTTATACTGGAGAGACAATATGATATGTACACATGTGAGTTTGATTTATTTCACTTATAAGTATGTTCTCAAGTGCATCCATTTACTTATAAATATCTCAGTGTGATCATTCTTTATAGCTGATTAGTACTCCATTGTATAAAAGTACCACACTTTTTTTATCCATTTCTCAGTTCATGGGCACTTAGGTTGTTTCCAAGATCTGGCTATTACAAATTGTGCTGCTATAATCATGGGAATGCATATATCACTGTGGTATGATGTTTTCAGTTCTTCTGGGAACATGCCCAGAAGTAGAATAGCTGGGTCAGATGGGACCTCCAATCCCAGCTTTTTGAGGAATCTCCAGACTGACCTCCACAGTGGTTATACCAGTTTATACTCCCACCAACAGTGCAGAAGAGTTCCTTTTTCCCCACAGCCTCTCCAGCACTTGTTGGTGGTGGTTTTCTAGATCCTGGCCATTCTTTCTAGGGTGAGATGGAATCTCAGTGTGGTTTTAGTTTTCATTTCTCTGATGACTACTGATGCTGAACATTTTTTCATGTATTTATCATTTGTATTTCTTCATCTGAGAACTGTATATTAATCTCAGATGCTCATTTTTGGATTAGGTCTTTGAATTCCAGGGATCTGATTTTTTAAAATTTTTTATATGTTATAGACAGAAGTCCATTGTCTTGAGGACAGTTGACTAAGATTTTTTTTTTAATTTTATTTTAAAGGGGGTAAAATTGAACACAACAAAACAGAACAGAATGGAATATAAGAAAGCATAAATTTCAAAGCTACACAACCAAAGATCTTCACTATGTATCATATTGTCTCTTGTTTTCTTCCAAATAGCTGTCCATATCTTTGCATATGGGGAGCTCATACTAAACAACATAGCCAATCTTTTCACAAGATGTGTAGTTAACTGGCTCCCACTTGCTACGGGGGGGGGGGCACGGTACAGGGAACAGAACGACATGAGATGTCTGATTCTCAGCTGGTGTACCTGCAGGATCGCAGGCACCCACCCCCCAGAGGGAAGGAGCTCCTTGTTCTCCTGGCACCCCGAGTCAACCACACAGTGCAGGTCCCGACCTGCCAGGGTCTCTCTCCTTCAGTCTGACGAAAGTCTGCCACACTCTCAGCCACCCCCCAGAGAGGGGAGGAGCTCCTTGTTCTCCTGGCACCCTGAGTCAACCGCACGGTGCAGGTCCCGAGGTGCCAGGGTCTCTCCCCTACAGGGCCCCCAAAGTCTGCCATACTCACCTGCTATTTCTTTCTGATGAATTGACCATTCCATTTCCAAAGTTCTGAAATGGCCAATAGACCACAGAAAGAATTCTCTTTAGGCTCCTTTTTGAAACCAGCAGCTACAGCGATCTGCTGGCCTTACTTCAGGGCCAGTGACTAAGATTTTTTCAAAACTCATGGGTTTCCTTTTTACTCTGTTGGAGATTTTTTTTGATATTCAAAAACTTTTTAATCAGGTAAGATCCCAGCTACTGATTCTGGGAAGTGTTTCCCGTGCGGTTTGATTTTTCTTCATGAATTCTGTACCTACCCCTATGTCTTTAAGGTTTCTACCTACTTTGTCTTCCAGCAGATTTAGTGTTTCTGTTTTAATATTTAGATCTTTGGTCCATTTTGACTTAATAGACGGTGAGAGGCATGGGTCTAATTTTAGTTTTCAGCATATGGAGAGCCAGTTTTTCCAGCACCACTTACTAAAGAGACTATCTTTCTTCCAGTGAACGTGTTTGGCCCCTTTATCAAAGATAAGGTGGCTGAGTGTGTTTGTAGTTGTAGCCTTATCTTCTAATTTATACCATTGATCATCAAGTCTGTTTTTATTCTAGTACCATGCTGGTTTTATCATAGTAGCTTTGTAGGAGAACTTCAAGTCAGGGTTTGTGATGCCTCCTGCCTTGCCTTTGTTGCTTAGAATTGCCTTTGCTATTTTAGGTCTCTTCTGGTTCTAGATGGATTTTAGGAGTTGTCTTAGTTACTTTTCACTAGTCGCTGAGACAAAATACCTGATGCCCAAAGTTGGGAGGGGAAAGGTTTATTTCTTACAGTTTTTAGAGGTTTCAGTCCATACTCAGTTGGCTCCAAGGCAGGGTGGCATGGTGGGACCGCAGTTCTTCGAGGCTGCAAACAACAAGGTGGAAACCGGCAAGAGAGAGAGACACGCCTTCTTCCTGCCATTACATCACATCCTGGCTCCACTCCTAGGCCGGTGTAGCACTCACACCCCCAATCCAAGCACTAGACAATGAACCAATCGCAAATGCACAATGCAAATACATGAGGCCTGGGGGCCACCGACATAAACCATGACAGGAGTGATTTCTCTAGATCTTTGAGGTATGCTAATGGTATTTTGATTGGGATTGCATTAAATCTGTATAACAATTTTGGAAGAATGGCTGTTTTCAAAATGTTTGTTCTTCCATGAACAACAAATGTCTTTCCATTTTTCTGAGATCTTTAATTTCTTTTTTCAGGGTATTATAATTTTTGCTGAACAGATCTTTTACTTTTGTTAGACTGATTCCTAAGTATTTCATTTTTTTTGGATGCTATTGGGAATGGTGTGGCTTCTTTTAGATTTCTCTCTCAATGAGTTTGCTGATTTTTGAGTGTTGACTTTGTATCTAGCTACGTTACTAAATTTAGTTATTATACCTAGAAGTCTTTCAATGGAGTTTTGGTGGTTTTCTATGTAGAGTATCATATCATCTGCAAATAATGATAATTTAACTTCTTTCCCTACCCTTACTCCTTTTATTTGTCTATCTTGTCTAATTGCGCTGGCTAGTATTTCCAGCACTGTATTGAATAGGAGTGGTGATAATGGACATCCTTGTCTTGTTCCTAATTGTAGACTAAAAGCTTTGAGTTTTTGGCCATTTAATATAATGCTGACTGTTGGTTTGTCCTAGATGGCTTTTATCACATTGAGGTACAGACCATCTATTCTGATTTTCTGTAGGGTTCTTATCATGAATAAGTGTTGGACCTTATCAAAAGCTTTTTCTGCATCTATATAAGTGATCATGTGGTTCTTATTTTTGACTCTATTGATATGGTGTATTACATTCATTGATTTGCATATGTTGAACCATCCCTGAATTCCTGGGATGAATCCCACTTGGTTGTGGTGTATAATCTTCTTGATGATTTGCTGTATCCTGTTTGCCAGTATTTTATTGAGAATTTTTGCATCTATGTTCATTAGGGAGATTGGCCTATACTCTTTTTTTTGCTTGGGTGTTTCTCAGGTTTTGATATTGGTGTAATATGTGCTTCCAGGAATGAGTTAGGGAGAATTGCTTTCCTTTCAATTTCATTGAAGAATTTCAGGAGTGTCAGCACTAAGTCTTTGAATTTCTTGTAGAATTCTGCAGTGAATCTATCTGGACCTGGGCTTTTCTTTGTTGGTAAGGATTTAATTACATTTTCAATTTTGTTAATTGAAATTGTGTTATTCAGCAGTTTTACACCTTCTTGATCCCACTTTGGTAATTCATATGTTTCTAGCAATCTGTCCATTTCTTCTGTGTTAGCAAACCTATGATAGTAAACATTTTTGAATTAAGTATTGATGATCTTCTGTATTTCCACAGGGTCTGTAGTGATTTCACCCTTTTCATTCCTTATTGCACAAATTTGAGTTTTTTCTTTCCTTTTTTTTAATAAGGTTGGCTAGGCTAGGGCTTATTAATTTTATTTTTTCTTTCAAAGAACCAACTCTGATTTATTCATCTTTGTATTGTCTCCTCAGTCTCTATTGCATTGATTTCCACTCTGATCTTTATAATTTCCTTCCTTCTTTTGGCTTTGGACTTTACTTACTCTTCTTTTTCTAGATGTTTGAGGTGTAGCATCAGGTTGTTGTGTTCATTCTGTTTTCCTGATGTTTGATGTGCTATGATTCAGATAGGCTTTCCTTTATATGTGATCTGTCTCTTCTCTCTAACAGCTTTTAATATTCTGTTTTTATGTTGAATTTCTGGGATGTTGATTATCATATATCTGGGCATAGTTTTATTTTGTTTATGGCTACTTGGAGTTCTATATGCTTTACTTATCTGTATGTCAGTTTCCATTCTCATGTTTGGGAAATTTCAGCTGTTACTTCTATAAATAGTCTTTTGATATCATTTGTGTTGTCACCTTTTTTGTTTACACCTATCAATCTTATGTTGTTTTTCTTTGGGTCATCTTGCAGCTGTTGAATTGTTATTTCCCAATTCCTAGTTATTTTTAAAAGATCTTTTCTTTCCTGTTCAATAGCTGCAATCTTGTCTTTGAGGTTTGAAAGTCTATCTTCACTTTCATTGAGGTATTTTTGCCAACTTTCAATGGAATTTTTGATTTCCTGATATCTCTTTGAATGTTTCATGCATTCTACTTGTTTCTTACATTGTTCATTCAAGGTTTCCATCTTTTTACAGTGTTCCTCTATGTTTTTAACTATGTCTTCTTTACGTGTGTTCATTTCTTTCATTACGTTTATCATTTCTTCTTTAACCTGGGAGATTATTTCTGACATGAGTTCTTCTATAGCTTCCCAGAGTTGTTTCTTTTCTTAGGTCACTGTCACTTCAGGAGTTTCAGGTGTATGGCTTACACTATTTTCTCTGTGCATGTCTCCTAGGCTTGCTTGGGATGGGCTGGAGGTTTGAGATTGCATTTTGCTCTTTTTGTCATTTCCCCATATTTCATTAGGGAAGCTGAAGGCAAGGTCGCAGTTGTTTCTTGGGTTGAGAATATCTGTTCCCCCTGCAGGGAGTTTCCCCAGCTAATTGGAGGTCCTTGGTCAGGCCTTACTGAGCTGCTTCAGACCACCTGGGGGTTGCTGGGTGGGGCCCGACTTGGCCAGGAGGGACTTTCCCTAGGGTCCTAGGGTGATGGGGGATGATGGGTGGGCCCCTACCAGGCTCCAAGGGATTTGCTGAGGCTGCACAGCTGGATGGAGATTGCCGAGTGCAAGTTGGGCTTGGGAGGCACACTGCAGGCGGCTCTGGGTCACTTGGGGGTTGCTGGGCCAATAATGTCTTTTCATAGTGTTTCATGTTTCACTACCTCTCACCCGGATATCAGGCATTTTAGGAGATGGCATATCTTTAGGGTTTGATAGTCAGTTGAAAATTGGTAGGATGATGAGGCTACCAGAAAAGCTAAGTTTCAGCCTGCATTAACACATTTTATGGTACCCTGTTTATTGGAATTACTCATTGCCCTATCAATTTAAGTCCATAGTGGGAATATTCTGTTAACCAGACCCTATGAACTGTGAAGTCAGCATTTTAAGATGGGCATAATCAACTATATTGTTTCTAGGCAAAACTGACTGGAATGATGAGATAACATGTTATATATGTACCAGTTGAAGGAATGACTGGTATTTTTCTCTTAGTCCAATAATAATAAAGACATATGGAACAGTTGTTTTTTTTTTTTTTTTTTGTAAAAAAAAGGAAACATTAATTTGCTTTCAAGGAGAGAATAAATTAGAATAAGGTGAATTTCAGATCAGAATATGGAAGATATTTATGGCAAATCAAGGTTAACTGAATGCAAAATGGACATTGCTATGAATTAGATATTTCAATGATATTGTCAGAAGAAGCATTAGTACTTGTCTTAGTTACTTTTCTCTCATTGCTAGGACCAAGTACTCAACACTCAAAATTAAGGAAGGAAAGATTTATTTAGCTCACAGTTTTGTCGAAGTTTGTCTATAATCAGCTGGCTGCAAAGCAAGGTGGCATGGCAGAGGGGCAGTTTATGGCAGAGGAAGGCAGCGAAAAGCAACAAGAGCCAAAAAAGAGGGAGGGGTCACAAGCCTCTTTCCTCCCTTGTATTTAGGCAGGCTAACAGAGCTGGGGTCACAAGCCTCTTTCCTCCCTTGTATTTAGGCAGGCTAACAGAGCTGGGGCAGTCTTCTCCCTCTCTGTCTCTTGCACTGGCTCAGGATGTTTACAAGGGAGGACTCTGCCCCCCCTTGAGTCACTTAGTTAAACTTCTAAATTCCTCAAGTTGACACAATGAATCAACCATTCTAACATCCCAGATGGTAAAAGCCTAGCCAGGGTGTCCTCTACATCCTAGGATGTAGAGTTGCTGAGTTACTTAGTTAGGCTTCTAAACTCCCCAAGTTAACAATGTATTAACTATTACAGTATTGAATAGGGGGTTAGAACAAAATGTCTAATGTTGGTGTACCTTCACAGCCAAATAACTGTGGATTGGCAGTACAAATGGAATATATGTGTAAATTACATTTTAAGTTTTCTTTGATTATAGGTGCTTATAAATCAACAAAATGGCAAAGTATCTTATACAATCTGTATGATCTGCTAGTGAATGAGATATGTCATATAGGAAGTAGAGGAAAATACTCTGCAGGATTTCGTAACATTGCTTTCAAGGAAAATTTGATTGAATTGATGGCAGATATTTGTCACCAGGTATAGTTGATATCATGTCTAATTTTCCTTTGTTGGGCTTTAAAAATCTAGGTTATTAAAAACTTAAAAATTATTCTCTAAATACATTGTTCCTTTCAAAATATACTTCTTTGGAATTATTCTTTTAAAACTTTTTTTTTTTTTTTCCGTACTGGGGATCGAACTCACGACCTCGCACTTGCCAGGCAGGTGCTTAAGCCACTGAGCTAAATCCCCAGCCCTTCTTTTAAAACTTTTTAAAAAGATAACTTTTGCACATAAGGACTAATGAAAGCTAACAATGAATTTTTCCTTTCTTAAAAGATTGTTCATAAGAAATAAGATGATTCAAACTAATGATGTTTTGGTTTGGTTTGGTTTGTCTTTTTGAGATAGGATCTTGCTATACGGTTCATGCTGGCCTTGAACTCACTTTGTAGCTCAGGCTGGTCACAGATTTGCAACAGTCCTGCCTCAGCCTCCCTGGGGCTGGGATTACAGGCATGCATCACCAGGTCTGCCTTCTAATGGGTTTTTTAAACTGAATTATAATTCACTTAGAATAAAATTCATACACTGTTTTAAAGTGTACAACTAATTTATTTTTAATGTTTTTAATATGTTGTGAAACCATCCCCACTATCTAATTTCAGAAAAGTTTTTATCATCCCCAAAAGAAACCTCATACCTATTAGCATTCGGTCTCTGTTCTCCGTGTTTCACAAAGCCTCTGGCATCCAATCACTAATCTACTTCTAGTCTCTATGGATTTACCTGTTTTGGATTTCATTGACATGCAGTCATATGACATATGCTCTTTTGCTCTGGTTTCTTTTATTGGGCGTTATGTTGTATCATGAATCAGTTTGTAATTCCATTTTGTGACTGAATACTATTTAATTTTATGGATATACTACTTTTTTCTTACCCATTCATCAGTTGATGGCTTAATGTTTCTTAAGTAAAACTTTTCCCCCAGAGAAAAGTAATATCATAGGTGGTAATTTCATTTTGTCAAATATGTTATCAATAGTAAATTTAAATGTTAATATCTGTCAAAATACAGATTAGTCCTTTACTTTCAGTTAGATTTTTTGGTACCTTCAGTTAATATCCCTAGAAAATAAAACATTATTTGATAATATTTGCTTTCTGAGAATGTCATTGTCATTCAAAATACTTGTTTCCTGTGATCTTATCCTATTTGTATGTTTCTTAACATACTGTTCTCGTTTAATGAGTTTGTTCCATTTTCATTTGAGTTTTCTTAACCATTAGAAAACAGTAGCAGTTACTAGCATAGATTTGTTTCTGTTTTACAGGTTTTTGATGAAGATACCAGATCATTGGAGATTTCTCAGTCTTATACTACTACACAAAGAGAATCTTATACTACTACACAAAGAGAATCTTATACTACTACACAAAGAGAATCTAATGATTATAGTGTAGCTTGCAAAAGAAGGAAAATTGAAGTAGGCTGGGAAGTAATAAAAGATCATCTTCAGAAGCCACAGAATGATTTCGATCTTATGCTTTGGTAAAATGTTACCTTTTTCTCATGTACTGTCATTTTAATCTCATTTTCTTTTTTCCTCAGAAAACCTCCAGCAGAGTAATTTCATCTCATTGACCATATAATTTATCTCCTGAGTCATTTATCTACTCCCAAACTAATTACTAGCAAAAGGAAATGGGATTGTTAGTTGTAAGGGAAAATGTACATTATCTTGATACAGTTTGCGTAAACTCATTTATTTAACATAGTTGAGCATACCTATTTTAGGCTTTTAATTTTATCTATTCAGTCAAGAGTTATTTATTGAACATCTGTTATATGCCATGCATTAGGGTTGAGGAAATGAATAATAAAGTTCCTATTTTTGTTTAGCACATGTGCTAGGGATTTCACAACAAATATTTAGTCATTTGACTGAATGTTAAAGAAAACCAGGACTTTTTTCAGTTTAGTTTTTATCCATGTCTACAGTACATGATTACTTTCCTTTTGGGGAATTGGTCCATGTACATAATACACCTTAATTCTTTTTTTTCATTACCTTTCCCTCCTCCTCTTCCGTCTTTCTCCATCTGTTGGTCCTCTTCCCATTTGTAAAAGATCTATTTCTCTACTTCTTATTATCTGTCTTTTATTTTTTTCTTAAATTTTGGACTTCTCACATAAGAGAATTGATACGATATTTAACCTTGTATGTCTAGTTTATTTCACTTAACATTATGGTGTCAAGGTGCATTCTTTTTTTTTTTTTTTTTTTTGGTACTGGGAATCAAACTCATGACCTTGCGCTTGCAAGGCAGGCGCTTATGCCGCTGAGCTAAATCCCTGGCAGGTGCATTATTTTTCTACAACTGATTGAAGTTTACCCTTCTTTATGGCAGAGTGTATAAATGCCACATCTGCTTTATCCATTCATCTGTGATGGACACATAAACTGCTTCTGACAGTTAGCTATTATGAATTGTGCTGCTGTAAACATGAATGTTCATATACCACTGTGAAATGGTATCTTTAACTCTTCCAGGAAGATACTTAAGAGGAGAATAGCTGGTTTGAATGGAACTTCTATTTTTAGCTCTTTGAGGAATCTCCATACTGATTTCCATAATGGTTATAGAGTTGACATTCCCACAAACAGTGTAGAAGGGTCCCCCCCCACAGCCTCTCCAGCATATGTTACTACAATATTTGATTTCTTTCTTTGTTTCATTGTGTATTTCTTTCTTTTTTAAGCAGGCTCTAATTAATTCAGGCTATCCTTGAACTCACTGTGTAGTCCAGGCTGGCCTCAAACTTGCGTCAGTCCTGGTGCCTTGGCCTCCTGAGCGGTGGGATTACAGGCGTGTGCCTCCACACTTGGCATAGTATTTGATTTCTTGATGATGACCATTCTTTCAGGTTTAAGGTGGTGTCTAAGTGGTGTTTTAATTTCCATTTCTCTAATGACCAGACATAGTGCACATTTTTTTTCATGTATGAATTGGCCATCTGTACTGTACTTCTGTGAAGTACGTGTTCATTTCACTTTCCCATGTTGTGATTGGGTCCTTAATCTTGTTAGGAGTCTAATTGTTTTTGAACTCTATTTATATTTTCGATATCAGTCCTCTGAGGAATAGTCAGCAAAAATTTTTCTCCTTCTGTACATTGTCTCTTCACTCTGTTAGTTTATTTGTTTTGGCTGTGAAGAAGCGTTTCAAATTTGATATCCCATTTGTTGATTCTTGATGCTGTTTCCTATGTAATTGGGGCTGTGGTCACAAAGTACTTATCTACACCTGTCTTCAAGAGTTTTAGTATTTTGTCTTTCAGCAGATTAGATTGGATATGGTGGTGTACACCTGTAACCTCAGAGTATGTCACTTTCCTATTGCTGGGACAAAGTACCCAATATTCAAAACTTGAAGGAGGAGGTTTATTTTGGCTCATGGTTTTTGTTGATTTAGTCCATGGTTGGCTGGCTCCAGGATAGGTAGAAGAGAATAACAGAGGAAAGCTGCTCAACTCATAGTGGCCTTGAAGCAGTAAGAATGGAAGGGTACAGCTGGAACAAGAACACATCCTTCTAGATCACAACCTCAGTGACCCACCTTCAACTAGTCCCTGTACCCTAGAGGCACACTTGGGTATAAACTCGTCAGTGCATTAATCTACTGATGAGTCTAGTGTTTTGAAGATCTAGTCACTTAAAAGCCTCACCACTGAACACATGACACACTTGGGGAACCTTTTAGATTTAAATCATGACATCCAGCTGCTTGAGAGGCAAAGACAAGAATATTGCTAGTTTGAAACTAGCCTCAACAATTTAATGAGACCTTGTCTTTAAAAAATTGTAATTCAAGGGTAACTTAAGGATACAACACTTAACTTATATAACATATGCAATGGCTTGCATTCAGTCCCTCTTTCTGAAAAAAGAATAAAATGTACCCAAACAGGAATAAGCAAAATAAATCAGAATGTTTCTAATTCAGATATTTAAGGGAAATTAAATTGCGTATTCAATTAGCCAGACAGCTATCAATCTTCTTGCTGTTTTATTTTTAAATTTTTATTTATTATTTATTTTTTGAGATAGGGTCTTGCTAAGTAGCTCAGGCTAGCCTCACTCACAGCAGTCCTCCTGCCTCAGCCTACCAAGTGCTGGGATTACAGACATGTGCCACCACACCTGGCTTAACTTTTATTTTGAGAACTATATAAAAATGATGATGCTTTAATTAAAATGTTGTAGGATATTATGTTTATAAATTTATGTATTTTCTTTTTTAAAAATTTTATTTAAAGAGAAAAAAAAACAAAACAGAATAAAGGGTAGTAACAACAGAATTCCAAGGAAAAAAGGAAAAGAACAACAACAAAAAAAAAACCACTGAGAAATCATTACTTGACAAATTACATACTGACTTCTTGAAAATAGTTGTTCAAATTACAAAATTAAAACATGCAAAGTAGACATTCAAACAGTGAGACTGTTAACAGTTCTGCTCCACGATCTGACAAAAACAGCAATATGGTCATCCATCTTATACACTCAAACACACATGCAATTATATCAAAAGGGTAAAATTAAACACAACAAAACAGCAAAGCAGATCACAAGAAAGCAATGTAAGAGACATAAATTTCAAAGCTAGACAATCGGAGATATTCACTCTCTATCATATTGACTCTTGTTTTCTTCCAAATAGTTGTCCATATTGTCACATACAGGGAATTCACATGAAACAACCTAGTATGGAATTGATCTGAGCAGGATGAGGAAGGCATTTCAGGTCTTCAAGACCAGACAATAGGGAAGCCAAGAATGGCTGTCATAGTGTCTCTTATTCTCTTCAAAACAGCTATCGATACCTTCATGTGTGTTGAACTTAAAACAAAACAAGCTAAAATCACTTTGCACAAAGAATGATAGTATTGCTGGATTTCACATCATGACATTACGGATTCAGCACTGGGTACTGTAGTGTCTCTTTCTTCAAAGTAGTTGTTCATTTCAACATGCGCTATATAGTTGGTTCTCGTAAACTGTATATAAGCTCTACACATGCATGAATCTCTACATGTATATCTATCGTTTCTGTATTAGAGGGAAAAACAAAACAAAACAATTCCTAGAAAACCATGAAGCTAGAAGTCATATAAAACCATAATACAAGGTGATCTACAATGGTTACCATGATGTCTCAGCAGTATATAGCAACATTAATAAAAACGAAGCATTGGAGATAATTATAAGACTTCAAAAGCAGGCAATAATCAAACCAGAGTGGGTATCTTAGTAAATCTTGTCATCTTCAGTGTACTTGCCTATACTCTTAGACTTGATGCTATTAATCATAACAGATTTGAATAAAATCAGTCAATACAAAATAGCAATCTAACAACCCAGATTCAAATAAGATCAGTCATAATAAGACAGTATAAGTTATACATGGCTTCAGATTAAGTTGATAGGAAATTAAGGATGATTACCGTAATATATCCTCTTATTTTTGGGATAGCTGACCTTGTCCTCGAGTCTAGCGTAAGTAGACAAACTGGAACAGCATGTAATCCATCCAAGCAGAGTGATGAGAATAATGTAGATATTAAATCTTGTTACACCATTAACAATATCCTCTGCCTTCCTTTTTTTAGACAATTCCTCCCCTTTCACTCCCATAGGGTGCACTGCTTATTTTGGGTCCCACTGCCTCCTTATAAAGAGCATCTCAATGGACCCTATCTCCTGATCTACTCTGCCTGTGTTTTTCTCCATTACTATTTTGAGGCCCTCTATACTAGAGATTACAGCCAATCTTCTCTGCCTCATTTCTGCTATTCTATTTTTCTGCCATTGGTTGTCTGTTTTTCTGTTCCACTCCACTGTCTGCCCTGTTCACTCAGGCCTCTCTGCCAGTGTTCCTGAAATGCTCGTATTCTTTTTCTCTCTCTCTAAAATGTCCTTTAGTATTTTTTGTAGGGTTGGATTGGTAGTCATAAATTCTCCCAGGTCCTCTTTGTCATGGAAGCATCTTGCTTCTCCATTAATTTCTAGACAGAGTTTTGCAGGATACATCAATCTGGGCTGGAGGTTGTTCTCCTTCAGGGCTTGAATTATTTCACTCCAAGCTCTTCTTGACTTGATGGTCTGTGTTGAGAGATCTGCCATGATTTTTATGTCTTTTCCTTTATAGATGATCTGTTTCTTTTCTCTGATGGCTTTTAATATTCTATTCTTATATTGAATTTCTGGGATCTTGATTATTACGTGTCTGGGTGTAGCTCTGTTTTGGTTGTAGGTGGCTGGAGTTCTGTATGCTTCATAGGTCTGCATATCATTTCCTATTTCTATGTTTGGGAAGTTTTCCTTAATAATTTCTGTGAATAGCCTTTGCGATTCTTCTGTTTTGACTCCGGCTTCTTCATTCACATGCTTTATTCTTAAGTTACAGATCCTCTTGTTGTCCTCTAGTCTTTGTATTGTTACTGCCTGCCCCCTTTTAAGAGATCTTCCCTTTCATGTTCACACATTGCAAGCCTATGTTCAATTTTTGATAGTCTATCTTTAGTTTCTTTCAAGCAGTTTTGCCAACTTTCTATGGAGTCTTTAGTTTCCTGGTAATCTCTTTGAATCTGCTTCATGAATTCTAGGTTTGCTTTATATTCTTCATTGACCATTTCTCTCCTTCTGTGTTCCTCCATTCTTCTGTCTGTATCTTCTTGAGAGGTGCCCAGCCTTTCTTTTATTAATCTACTTATCTCTTGTTTCACTTGAATTAATATTTCAGTTTTGATCTTGTTTACGAGGTCCCAAAGATATCTCTTTATGTCCAGTGACGCTATGTTTGATGTTGCCTGTTTGCTGCCCTCAATCTCTTTTGTATTTACCTCTCCTGCATCACTATTCTTTGGGTTGGGAGCTGGGGGCTTTTTCTTATTTCTCTCTCTCGTCATGTTTTTGGTTCCTTCCATACAAGGGTATAGTGTAATTCCCAGCCCCTTTTCTTGTTAGTTAGGGTTCTTCTGGAGCATGCAGGCTAGAGGCTCTGCCTTCTGCAGTCTGCTATCACAGAGTGAAGTGCAAGCAAGGACAGTATATGCTGGCTCCTCCCCTCCGGGCCAGTCAACCTTCCTGGGCCTTCACTGTGTCAGTATGTGCCATGCTCAGGGAATTAATTTGTGGCAACCTACTTGGTCCTGTCCAAGGATGCGGACCAGTCCAAGCCGATCCCACCAATTCGCTCCTCGAGGGAGCAACCAACTGAAGCCACTTCCTTACAGAGTTAGGACCTTCCTGCCCAACTCCAATATGTCATCCAGTTGGTTGCCCCTTTCCCGCGGGAGGGTCTTATTCACATCACTCACCCCATGTTGATGCCAGTCCCTGAGAACTGCTGGGCTCCCCGACCTCTGACCTCAGTGCAGCTGCAGCGCGAATTTACGTTGCCTCTGGGCAAGTTGCACGCAGGGCTGTTCAGCTCCATGTTCCGGCCGCTCAAGCCAGTTGCTTTGGCACGGGTTCGGTTGTTCAAGTGAGTCTCAGGCACAAATTTAGGTAGCTGGGCGAGAGTACTGTGCTCGCCGATCTTAGCTTCTCTAATGGTAGCCCCAGGACCTCATATTTGAGTAGTTTCTTTGACTCCAGTTTCTTCCTGGGTTGAGAGAATCTGTCTCCCTCTGTTGGGTCTCTCCGGGGTGTTCTATTATGGCATTTGAGCTGTCTCACTCAGAGAGGCTCAGTATCCTGCTACCTATAGGTCCGCCATCTTTCCCTCTTCAAATTTATGTATTTTCTTGAGCTTGTGAAGGGAATTGAAAATTTTTCAAATTACTCATTCTCTTTCTTTTAGGCTGCAGATTGTAACCCAGTTAATATCAAAGTATCCTGCGAGTTTACCTAACTATGAGCTGTGTCCATTACTGATGATACTGTACCAGCTTCTGTCTCAGCAGCGACGAGGAGAACGCACACCGTATGTGTTACAGTGCCTTACAGAAATTGCACTATGTCAAGGCAAGAAACCAAACATAGAAAGCTCTCAAAAGTCAGATTTGTTGAAACTCTGGATTAAAATTTGGTTTGTTACGTTTCGTGGTATAAATTCCGCACAAATACAAACTGAAAACTTTGGTTTACTTGGAGCCATTATTCAAGGTAGCTTACTTGAGGTTGATAGAGAATTCTGGAAGTTGTTTACCGGGTCAACCTGCAGACCTTCAAGGTAAGTTAAATATGCATTGTATCACATTTTACACAGACACACCATAATGCACTAATCTCATTATTTTCATAGTTTATTATTTTAGTTAAAAATGTGTTAAATTCAGTTCTACTTCAGGTACATTTATTGTTTGACCGTGAAGACTTAGTACCTTTATAAGCATGAATTCAGTTTCAAATATGAAGAGATTACAAAGGTCAATTTCAGAGTTTTTTTAAAAGAAAGAACTTAAGTTTTCTTTATCTCTAGTTTACAAGTATTTCTTAAGTATTTATAAGCCTTGTTGTTTTTAGTATTGTCTACTGTTTAAGAGTTCTAAATGAAAAGTGTCCTCAAATAAAACCAGGTTTTTTACAACTTTTGTTCACAACTTTATATGCCTTTTTTTTTTTTTTAAATATGATGGCACTCATAGCCTCTAGCGTAACTTTACGCTTGCCAGGCTGAGAGCTTACTTTTAACAGTTGTTTTGTTTCTTTATAGTCCTGCAGTATGCTGTTTGACTTTGGCTCTGACCGTCTGTGTAATTCCAGAAACATTAAAAACAGGAACAGAGCAAAATGTATGTGAAGTAAATAGAAGTTTTTCTTTAAAGGAATCAATAATGAGATGGCTTTTATTCTGCCAGTCAGAGGATGACATAGAAGACAATAAAGAGCTTCCTCCAATTCTTCAGAGGTAATTTAATTAACATAGTTTTCTTTGTTTTATAAAGCATTCTCCACTTGTGTGATATCAGGTGGTTTTATTTTTTAATAATGTAGGATTTTTCAGAGTTAGTTTAAGTATTAGAAGATTGTTTTTGTTTTCCAATACTCTGTCTTTATGGCTAGTCCCATGGCCCTAAATTAAGGTCAACAGTTTGTGGTAGCTGCTGGTTTCAAACGAGCTTAAAGAGAAGTGTTTGTAGGGTCTGTTGGCCATTTCAGAACATTGTAAATGTCAATTCATTAGAAGTAGGGTAGAGCCCAACTCGGACCTGGAGGAGAAGCCATGCCGTGAGGCTCTGCAGCTGTGGGGAGCATCAGTGAACTGCCGCTCTGCACCTCTCCAACTACTCCAGGAACCCTGGATTGGAGGAACCGCGTTTTGGAGAAACCCAGATTCCTAGTCCAATCCCCTCTACCAAGCGACTGGCAGCTAATGCAGGAAATGCCTGCGATGTAACAATGGGCTTATTTGGAGAAACGCAGGAAAATGTCAAGACAAAGGAAAAAATATGGTCTCAGACCTCCTGCCCACCCTGAACAAGTTCAGGAGATGCAGGAATAGTAGAAATTAAGAGGTCACACACCTGACATTTCAACTTAGTTGTTGTATTGTTTGATTAATTTTACATGCCTGTGTCTGATGGTCTAGGCAGTTAATTTTTTAAGATAACAAGTTGTATTATGGTAGACATTATTAATTTCCTATTACCTTGTTTTGAACTCTTGCATTGTTTTATTGTTTTGTTTCATTATGCCTGATGATCTGGACAACTCTTTTGAAGATAACAAGAGGTAGCCACTATTGATTTCCTATTATCTTGTTTTGAAGTCCTATATTGTTTGCATTGTTTTGTTTTGTTTGGCTCCATTCTATTTGGTTTGGTTTTAATCCCTTTTTAAAAAAAGGTCTTACTCTGAGAATATGAGGGATAGGTGTAAAGTACATACGAATACATGTGCAATTTATGAAACTTTAAGTGATACATATAAATTATACCTATTGATTGGGCACTGTAGTGTTTTGATGCATATATATCTTGCATAATGTTCAAATCAGGGTAAGCATATCTGTTTCCTTAAACCGTTATCATCTCTTTGTCATAAACACTATTCTTTTTTAAAAAGGCATCTATAGTACCTTAGTCTTTATTCTCATCCTATTGTACAATAGAACATCAGAACTTCTTTTTGTATTTAACCATAAATTATTACAGTTAGTCTACCATCTCAATATGGATAATTCTTTGAGCATTGTGTCCCTTTGTGATCTTCTGACTCACACTCAGGTAAACCTTTAATCTGTTGTCTCACTCATACTCAGGTGAATCTTTCATCTGTTAACTATACTGAGTATCTCCTGGGTGAAATTTTTTTAATAAGATTAGAAAACCAAAGAAAGACAACACAGGGCTTAGGCCCTAGGGTTAGGAACAGAGTAGCTCCCTCACTTAATCTTTCCATGGATGGTAATAGAAACAAAATGACTGGAGAGCAGACCTCTGAATCCTGGTATGTGTATTAATTTCATAACATTTTGTTAATTTCACAAATGACCTTTAAAAATTGTACGTAATTTTTCTTTCTAAGAAGTATTAAAAACACTAACATAATGTATGTATCATCTTTAAATTCTCCTCTGAGATATTAAGATTCAGTACAAATGAAAGCAGGTTTAATTTAGGGTCCAAATTCCAGAAGTTAAGTTTTACATCTAACCATGGATATTAGAAAATTTTTTAAATGGCTTATTGTCTTCTAAGTGAAACTTTTTTTCTTTTTTTCATTTTTCTTTATAGTAATTTTCCTCATCTCATGTTAGACAAAATTCTTGTGAGTCTCACTATGAAAAACTGTAAAGCTGCAATGAAGTTTTTCCAGAGTGTGCCAGAATGGTATGTTATCTGATAGAGGTCTGTGATATTTTAAGGTATAGCTTTAATTACAGATACAATTTTAGCAGGATAGTAGTTGCATCTTAATAATCATGACAAACTGGTTGAGTAAAGAAAAAAATCTGATCTGTTTGGCAGGGAAGAGAAGTTCAGTTATTATAATCTATGGTCTATAGTTTTAGATCAAGATTACTGTATTTTAATGGTGTGTAGTATAACATAATAAGTGTCAGTAGAAAACACCAAATAATTTTGATGGGAAATTGGGAACATAAGTTTTTATGTAAAATGAGTTCTTAGGTGTGATCCATTTTAATGTTTCAAGTAAAATTTGACTTTTAGCTTTACAACTATTTAGGGGCAGGGGATGTAGCTTAGCACCTGCCTGGCAAGCACAAGACTGTGAGTTCAATTTCTGATACCAAAAAAAAAGAATTAAAAATAAAAATAAATCTAAAAATGTGGTTTAAACTAATTGACTCAAAGACTTATGTGTAGTCACTGAAAGTGACTCATTGGCATGAATATTCCTTTCTCACAAGGGCGTAAGATGAAAAGAAGTTCATTATGAAGAAAACAGGTGAAAACAAGAATGTCATTTCTGGGATTGTTATTTTCAATATTTATGTCTGACGTTACTGTTTTATTACTTTCTTAATTTATCCTTAAAATTGTATCTTGCATTTCTTTTGTCTACCTATTAGTAAAATTTGCTGCTGAGTTAATGTTTTCATATGTAATATATTGCTAGTAATAATGGAAATAAAGTATGAGATATTTTGATTATAAAATTCTCACTCTCTTGAAGTGAGCACCACCAAAAAGATAAAGAAGAGCATTCATTCTCAGAAGTTGAGGAACTGTTTCTTCAGACAACTTTTGACAAGATGGATTTTTTAAGCATTGTGAAAGACTGTACTGTAGAAAAGTATCGATCCAGTATTGGCTTTTCTATCCACCAAAATCTCAAGGAGTCATTGGATCATTATCTTCTGGGATTATCAGAACAACTCCTAAGTAATTCATCTGAGGTAAGATTTCAAAGAATTAGTGTCTATATATGATTTCACTTTGATAAAACTTAGGAAGGAGTAACAGAGCAGGAAAGGAATGGTAGCATTCTTGGTTTTGAAAACAAAATGATAATTCTTGGCAACAAACAGAAAAGTGTTAGCATGAAAAAAAGGAAAACTGAAGAATAATTTTGAGTATGTCCCCAATACCAGGAGTTTCTGGTAGATTTTATGAAAGAATTCTTTGAGTATGTTAGTGGCGAATGGTATAGGTTTGTGTATAAAAATAATATGACAAAATGAACTTCTCAATACAAATTAGAAGGTGTTACAGTAAAAGAAAAAGATGCAGGGCCCAGGGGTTTAGCTCAATGGCGTAAGTGCCTGCTTGGCAAGCATAAGATCGTGAATTCGATCCCTGGTACCAAAAACAAAACAGAACAAAAAAAGATACATTTTAAATAAATCTAGCACAGTTATGTGGCATTTGAAATGGGGAGAGTGAATAAAAAATGTAATTAACTAAGAATTATCCAGTTATTAGAGGACATGTAGGAATTTCTCATACAGTATGTCCTTGGTTCTTATAAAATCACAAACTCGTGTCCTGTTCGCTTGTAAAAACTCCCATTTCTTGGGCTAGGAATATAGCTCAGCAGGACAGTGCCTGCCTAGCAAACATGAGGTCATGAGTTTGATCTCTGGTACCAAAAAAACCCCCCCAAAAAACCCAAATCTCCCATTGCTTTCAATATTTAGTGTCTTTCTATTCATTTCTATGTATTCAAATTGTCCACATGTTAGAATACTTATTAAAACCTTTCTTTCATAATGTCATATTTTTCTCCTTTTCATTTTCATAGTTTTTAATATTCAGTTTCCTAATGGCATTTAGTATCTTCTTTGTACCATGTATATTATATATGTTTGGTACACAAGTATCTCTTAATCAGAATATCCTTAAAGTACATACATGTTTTTAATAATTGTTGTATTCTCCACAATATTTTGTTACGTGATAAACGTAACAAACAATATTTGTTACGTGATAAACGTAACAAACAATATTTGTTACGTGATAAACGATAAAACCTCAAAACCAAGTAAAATCAATGGACACACAATAAGCTAAAGAAACAGGACACAGTCTGCCCTCTCTTACCATGAATGACTGCTATTTTTCTGTATTATAATTTACTGACTTTCATTACCAAGTAACTTACTTTTCTTTATTTTTCCCTAAAAGGTCATTTTCTACAGTATTGCAGGGAAAAATATGACTTTTTTTTGTTTGTTTGTTTGAGGCAGGCTTTCACTGTGTGTTTCCGGCTGGTTGTGAATTCATGGTGACCCTCCTACCTCAGTCTCCCGAATGCTGTGGGATTACAGGAGTCCAGCACCATGCTCAGTCTGAAAATCTTGTTTCTGGGTGTAAACTCTGAAGACTCTTATAAAATTGCCTGAATTTTTCTGATTGTCAGAATTCAAAAAACTGAGTTTTTTGCCTTCAGAAGCTCACATATCATTTTAGTGTTTATATGGATGTAATTTCTACTTATATTTCAACACTTACATTTATTTGCCTGTCAAGCTTTTCTTGTATACCTTCCTCAAATACTTAAAGAGACTGTGCATGTACCACCTTGCCACTTTACCAGGATCTAACCTAGTTGGCTCTTAGAAGGTGCTTTTTTCATTTATTTTTTTTTGGTACCAGGAACTGAACTCAGGGCCTTATGCTTGTCAGGGAGATGGTGTGCCACTCAGCTACATCCCCGGTTCTGTCATTTTTTTTTTGAGAATCCTAGTTATAACTCTATAGTAATGTCTTAGATTTTTTAAGTGATATTCAGAAAATTCCATCTTCAACTCAATTGAACTTTGGTTTCTTAATGTGTATTGTATATAAAACTCATTAACAAAAGATGATTTCAGAGTGCCCAAAATTATTAATAAAACGTACATTTTTAAAATTTGTAGTTTAAGATTACCAATTTAGAAACTCTTCTCTGATATTCATTTCTTTTGGTGGGTGTTCTTGGCTCCTGTTTATGTGAGTATAATAATTGAAGAAGCATATAAATGAGAATTACTGCAGGAAGAAAAGGTAGGACAATTTGTTGTGGTTTTTTTTTAGGTTATAAATTCAGAAACCCTTGTCCGGTGTTCAGTTCTTTTGGTGGGTGTTCTTGGCTGCTATTGTTATGTGAGTATAATAACTGAAGAGGAAGCATATAAATCAGAATTGTTCCAGAAAGCAAAGGTAGGACAGTTGATTTGTGCTTTTTTTTAATATTACAAATTCAGAAACAAGGTTTGTCCAGTGTTTGATTCTTTTGGTGGGTGTATTCCACTGCTGTTGTGTGGGTATAATAACTGAAGAGGAAACATAAATCAGAATTATTCCAGAGAGAAATGGTAGGACAATTTGTGTTAATAAGGCTGTAGATAAATGTGATGAAAATGTATCCCTGGGAAATTTGTTATATGAAACAAAATTTTATGCTTTGAGCATTCCTAATCTAAATATCTTGAATCTGAAATGCTCAGAAACAAGAAATCGTTTGAGTGCCAGGTGATATCTCAGGGAAAAATTCCACACCTTACCTCCTCTAACAGGTCATATTCAAAATCTAGGCACACAACACATAGATGTACAGTATTACCTTTAGTCTATATGTGGAAAGTATATAAAAAATGAATTTTGTGTTAAGACTTGGGTCCCATCTCTAGGATGTCTCATTATGTATATGCAAATGTCCCCAAGTGTGAAAAAATTTGAAGTCTGAAACATTTCTGGTCCCAAGCATTTTGGGTAAGAGATACCGAACATGCATAGGTTAATCCTTTGTTTTTCATTTATGCAGTCTGAGAAGAAATGATATTATGTATCTTCCCTTAGGATTTGAAGTTATTAAAAACTATAAATGTAGTAAGTGCAATAATTTCATTTTAAATTTTGATCTCAGTATCACACTAATTTTTACCTATACTTTTAGACGTTTTCCCTGTGATTTATGAAAAGGAATTCTGAACTGATATATTTATCAAATTGGCTCTGAACTTGAAATTTTTTTATCTCTTAGTACCTGATTTATGTTTGATTTGCAGTAAGTCTGATTTGCAAAGAGAACAGGGTATAAGATTTTTTGTTAACAATTTCTAATTTTATTGTATGACTGTATAATTTCTAAAACCACTTTAGCTCTTTAGTAAAACTTTAGCTATACTAAACTGTGATTTTAACTGGAATTTGTATTTTTTTCTTTTCTAAATAGTCTTTAATGCAGTGTGCAGGAGAAAGTGTCTCTCTGTTTAAAAATAAGACAGATGAGGAATCTAGAATTGGATCATTGAGAAGTATGATGTATCTATGTTCAAGTTGCTTGTGTAACTGTAGCAAGGTAAGATTTTCTTTTTTTTTTTATTTTAAAGAGGGTAAAACAAAACAGCAAAACAGAACAGAGCAGAATAATGCAAGTGACAAAGGATTTCAAAGCAAGACAACAGGAGATCAACAGTGGTTACCATAATAAGATTTTCTTATTGGTGTAGTGTATAGTCTTTTTTGGTCTGGTAGATTATATGTTGGTTGTGGTATTTTGTCCATTTATCAGTTTATCAGTTGTTTTAAATTGCATGATAAATAAGATGGGTATGGTGGTGCACTCCTGAAATCCCAGCACTTGAAAGGCCAAGGCAGGAAGATTGCCATGTATTCCAGAGCTAGCCTGGGCTACACAGTGAGTTCAAAGCTAGCCTGCACTACATAGTGAGTACTCGATCTCAAAAAATAAAAAAAGGTAGAGTTTTTATTGTATGTAATCTTTGTTTTGATTTGAACTTGGCCAGTGGGGTAGCAGAGCCCCCCAGAGGGTTAATAATTGGGAACATTTTTGAAATCTAATATTAAGCATATGAACATGAAACAATATTATCAACATATATTTTTGTTTTTATAATGAATTTCCTGCATTTTTGTATGTATGTGGAAGGAGAGAAATAAAAGAATAAACTCTAACCTATGTTTACTACTTACTTATATGTAAAACAAATAGCTGGTACTTTAATGTTTTCTAAGCCCTATGAAAATTTTTACTGTATTAGTTATTACTGTAAGAAAAGAGGTTAGTGTTTTCAAAATAATATGTGCTGGCTGTTATCTACATTCTATTCTAGATAGAGAAAATTCCGTAGTCAAGAATAATTGTTGTTTGGTTCTTTGTTTCCTTAATTACAGCAAAATCCAAACAAGATTACATCTGGCTTTTTCCTACGATTGTTAACATCAAAGCTGATGAATGATATTGCAGATATTTGTAAAAGTTTAGTAAGTGTGCTTCTTGTTTTACTACTATATTTGATGGTTTATAATATCAAAGTTTTAAAATGTCTCTCTTGATTAACAGTGCATTCACAGTGTATAGTGTCTTAGATTTCTATAAATGTAGAAGGCAAATGAAGTTATTTGGCTTGGGGGAATATATTTGACTGCTTCTTATTAAGTACCTAGCATACTGCCAGGCTCTTAGTTTGTCATTCAGAAAGAACACTGAAAGATTGATAATCGTCCAAGCTCATATCTATTACCATGCCACACTGTATTAAAATTGAAAGTGATTCTTAAAAAATAATCAAAAACCTTGCCAAACATGTACTATTATATATTATAAAATGCCACAGTTAGCTGTGGTATTTTTTTCATACAAATGGACTTATGCAGACATGCTCCATTGTGTGAAATAGTGTCTGTCATACATAGTAGATACTAAAATATCTGTTGAATGAAAAAAGTACTCATTATTTAAATTTTATGACAAATATTGGTCATTTTTCACTGTATATATTTTATAAGCTATATACAACTATATTTTATGTAGCAGTCTGTAGCATCTACTATATGATAATAGTAGTACTATATATAATAGTATATATACTAGTTATAATAGTACATATATAGCAGTATATAATAGTATATATAAGTATATAATAGTGCATATACTAGTATATATGTGATATATAATAGTATATTATATAATAGCATATATAATAGTATATATGTGTGATATATAGTAGTGTATTATATACTATTATATATGTGATATGTAATGTTATAGACACATAATCTGCCAAAAAACTGCATCAAGAAAAATTCATATAAATACTTTAATAGTAAATTCATTGATACATCATGAGGTTAATACAAGTTACTTTTGGCCTCTACAATTATAAGAGATGATGGTCATTAGCTTGCAGATATTTATTAGTTCAGTGAACAACAGTATGTATACATTTTTTGTAGTGTCTGTTTATATAGAGATCTAGATTTATATACAGAATCTATGTATTTGTATACAAAATCTCTATATAGAGATGGATCTTTGTAGCAGTCTCTATATGTATGTATACAGATCTATGTAACTCTCTCAAGATATTTTTTTGCCCGTCTTCTCTTAGTTGACGTTTCTAGTGGTTCTTTTTGTTATAAAGCATTCGGCTGTAAAGATTCTTGTATCTTGTTTTGTCTACTTGTGTTTGTTCATATGAAGGATGTAGGATAAAGTCTAGTAAGGGACTTGCTTGTTCAAAGGAATATACATTTTACATTTAGTTTAGTTCAGTTTCATTTAAGACATAGCCTTGCTTTTCACTCAGACTTGTTTTGAACTGATCTTGAAATTCTCCTGCCTCAGCATCCCAACTAGCCAGGATTATAGGTGTGTGCCACCACACTTGGCTTGAATTTTACTGTTTGATGGCTACTATTGTCATTGTCTTCGAAAACTGTCATAGTAGTTTATACCTTTCCTCACATCCTTCTCAATCAGTTTTAGGTGTTATAAAATTCTTAACATTTATTGTGCATTGACAGATTGCAGTTTTATATATTTATGGGGTGCAAAATAATGTTATGATTTTTCAGTACAATACGGGATGATTGTAAGACTTCATAAGAGAAATTTTTTTTAAAGTTGTGTGTTGTTATCTGGATATACTACAGCTTACATCCATTGTTCTATAAATTATATTTTAAAGAATTTGAAAGATACTAACTTGAAAAGATCGTTGTTTTTCTTCTTTGAAGGCATCCTATATCAAAAAGCCACTTGACTATGAGAAAGTAAAATCAGTGGAAGATGACCCTAATGAAAATCTAAAAGATGTAAATGATTTATCATCTACACACGTATTTCACGATTGCCCTTCTAGCAGTGCGAGTGATGCAAATGATCCTGGAGAGAACCCCAGTACCACTGGTAAATGCTTACCTATTACTTGGGATTTCTTTACCACTTCATAATAGTTGAGCATTATAGGAAGTCAAACTGACATAAATTTTAGCTAAATTTTTTGTTTTCCTTTAGTATATTCTATAAGGATTGTTGTAGTTGTGCAGGTTTCTTTGACTTCAGTTAAATGTATTAGTTTCCTATTTTATTATCCATGAGAGGAATTTAAAATAAAAAAATAAAACTACATTATCATTTATTTGGACAATGGAGAGCAGGAAAGATACTTGTATGTCTCTTGTACCCCTCTTAATGTTAATGAGTGCTTTTATTTTTAGGTGCTATGAATCCTTTAGCAGAAGAGTATCTGTCAAAGCAAGATCTGCTTCTTTTAGACATGCTCAAGTTCTTGTGTATGTGTGTAACTACATCTCAGACTAAGTCTGTGTCATTTAGAGCTGCTGATATTCGAAGAAGATTATTAATGCTAATTGATTCATTAGATTTTAATAAATCCCTCCACTTACACATGGTGAGTCAAGTGAAATGAGGAAGCTCTTTGATCATATCTAGTGTTGTTAACTAAATGTAATGACCTGGCATGTAAGAATCACATAATAGGGTCGGGGGTTTAGCTCAGTGGTGTAAGTGCCTGCTTGGCAAAGATTTGAAATTGCTTTCTTGAGAAATGGATCTGAGACTAGCTATGAAATACACTTTTTGTTTTCCTTTTCTTGTTTTTTTCTTTTGAAGTTATGTTCTCAGTCCCCGGTGGGTTGCTGAGGCAGGCTTCAAACTCCTGGGCTCAGTCTTCCAAGTAACTGGGATTAGAGGCACATGCCACCACACAAGCCTAGCTTTACTTTTTCTCTGAATGTTCTACGGGAAAATTTAAGTAGATAATAAAACATTAAAACTTGGATGGGTTTTGGATGGATTTAGTCCTATTAAGTATAGTTATTACAAATTATTATAGGCTAGTCCAAGAAATGTAGATATTTACTGTAAAAATAATATATAACATTATGACTAAAGTCTGAATCTTACCTTTGATTCATCTATGTTCATTAGAGAAGTTGGCCTATAATTCTCATAGTTAGTTGGGTCCTTCTCTTGTTTTGGTATCAGGGTAATGCCTGCTTCCAATAATAAATTTGGGAGCATTGCTTCCTTTTTAATTTCATTAAAGAGTTTGAGAAGTAGTGGTGTTAGGTCTTCTCTAAATTTCTTGTAGAATTCAGCAGTGAATCCATCAGGGCTTGAGCTTTTCTTTGTTGATAGGTTTTTAATTACATCTGTGATTTCATTGATTGGTACTGGATTATGTAGGATTTTTGTATCTTCTTGATTCAGCTTTGGTAATTTATGTGTATCTAGGAATCTGTCCATTTTCTGTATTTTCCATCTTACTAGAATACAAGTTTTCAAAGGCTGTTTTCTCTGCTACTTATCACTCTGCCATCTTGGTCTCATCTCTTTGTCTTTGACTCAGTGCTACTGATAAATATCTTTAATTCCAGTTCATCACTACAGGGTTTATTTTTATCTGTTCAAATCTATGGGTTCCTTTTGTTGCAGAAAAACAAACCAATTAACCCTGGCTTCCCACAAGATTATTTAGTAATCTTACACCTAATCTGACTGTATAGGCCAACTCCTTAACCCTAGTCCTGGTAGACAATTAGGTAGAGCCCCAGGCCAAGTGAGTGGATCTATGTGGGTCCCAGGTTATGTCCTCAGTGGCAATAAATGGGCAAACAGTCCTGGTGATTCCATAATTATGGCAAATGTACAGAATGAGTCCATTATGGAACCCTTGGGGCATATTCCTGGCCTTGGAGCCTAGGTACATCATGTTGTAACTCCAATGAAGGGGATGAATTGTGCTCTGGTGGACTTTCTGGTCTCAGACCTGGCACAGACTGTATTCAGATCCATCCTTGATGAGATGTGATGAGCCTTTCTGGAAATGTTGTTGCTTAAAATTGCTTCAAGATATTCAGTAAAATCATACATGACTCATATTAAATATTAAAGGGGATCATTTAATTCTGTTAATATCTGAGGAGAAATATTTTTATAGATAGAGGAAATGCTTTATAATTTGTCAGTGTAGCTGCAAAACTGTCAGTTCTTGAAAACTGGTTGTTTAATTCACTACCATTATAACTGGTATCTGCTGTAAGCCTTTTGTATCCATATCACAGAAAACCTTGTAAGATGGCCAGAAGATAGGTCAGGGTATTTGATTTCTCCCCTACATATGGTTATCTTCACTTTGCAAAATTCACTAATAGAACGATTTTTAACCATGAATCTCTTATATCCAAGTATTATCTTGGGAGCATAGGAACATAATGTATTTATTTGAGTTCCCACAATAAGGCCTAGACCTTTATGCTTATCTTCGCAGTTTTCTGGTCATATACATGATATTTCCTCATTTTATAGGCAAGAGTACACAGATTCCAGATGATATAATTGCAGATTTTTAAAACAAGGCTGTTTTGTGGGGGGTGGGGATTAATTCTACAAATCAAGGGATTTACTGTGATACTTCTATAGGCAAACATTGTGAATTTGAATCTAGCTGTGTTCGACTTCAAAGGGCTTTTTTATATGTCCTTTTTGAAAGACATTCATAACTGTGTAAGTAGGGATTTATATTTGCATATGTGTCTATGTTCTTTTAAAGTAAGTAATCTATAAAGAAAGCTGATTTACCCCCCCCCTATCATTTTAGTACTTAATGCTTTTAAAGGAGCTACCTGGAGAACAGTACCCTTTGCCAGTAGAAGATGTTGTCGAACTTCTGAAACCACTATCGTAAGACATTAAAACAATATGCTATTTTCATTTTAGAATTGTAGACTAACTGATGTATACCACTAAGCTCATAAACTTTTTCCTCTACAGCGTTGTGTGTTCTTTGTATCGCCGTGACCAAGATGTTTGTAGAACAATTTTAAAGCATGTCCTTCATGTAGTGACAAACCTAGGTCAAAGTAATATGGATTCAGACCATGCAAGGGAGGCTCAAGGACAGTTCCTTACAGTGATTGGGGCATTTTGGTAGGTGCAATCTGTTTTGTAGAATTTGTAATTTTCTTTTGGTAACTCTGGATAGAGCACAAACTTTGCATTTCTACCTTTGTGATTTCTTCTGATTCTCCTGTGTAGCTATATGCATCTTTTAACAGTAGCAGAATATAATTTGTGTAGTTTATGTTTCCTTCTTTAATTGCTTAAAAATTACATTCTTTTTATAAGGTTTGGCTTTCTAAATTGTTTACGGGTATTTGAGTCACTTAAAGTTTAACATGTATGTTGAATAAACAAAATTGTCATAAGATGAAATTAATTGAATTGCTCATGTTCCTAAAGTAAATCAAGTGGCCCTGTCATAGTCTCTTTGTTTCATGTATATTATCACAGTCTGGGATAACATGATGAACTTTATAGAAGAGCGCACATCTAATTTAGAGCCCACATAACTATTTAATTGATAAGGACTTCTAAATCAGTATAAAGACTGGTTTTGAAACCTGTGATACAACAAAAGTTTTTAAATTTTTTTACTATAATGTGGCTAGCTGAAATATGATAGCCCCAAGTACAGGCATAATTCTGTAAAACAAACTATATATTAAAAATGCCTTTTCAAACTAATGTCTTTTAGCTTAAACTTGGAAAGTGAAGTGTAGTGACATGTTCTACATAATGAAAATTAATTTAGTGCAAAAAGAAATGTTGGAAGCAATCAGAATACAGTTAATAGTGATTTGTCAAACTAGATTTTTATTGGAATGACTGACTTGGAAAAACTTACTGATTTCAGGCATCTAACAAAAGAGAAGAAATGCACGTTCTCTGTAAGAATGGCAATAGTAAAATGCCTTAAAACTCTGCTTGAGGTGAGTTATTTCATATTATTAGTAGTATGTGCATTGAAATTTTAAAGCAGGCTTTGTATGTCTTAATAAGTTATTTTTCTCTTAATGTTTCATATTTAACTTCAGTTGTTCTTTTCCCATAGGCTGATCCTTATTCAAAATGGGCTATTCTTAATGTAAAGGGAGATGGCTATCCTATAAATGAAATATTTCCACAGTTTCTTACTGATGATAATCACCAAGTATGCATGTTAACTGCAGAATCAATTAATAGGTAATGGGCTAGGTTTTCATAAAGTGTTTGAAATGCTGCAGATAGCAGTGCAATGTCTAACAGAGTTACAGCTCACTAGTTGTGATAGTAACAGTAACATTGAGCATATTATGCCTGGCTTTTATATTTTTTCTTAATTCTAAATTTTATGATGCTATTCTTTTCTCCAGTTAATTGGTAAAAACTCTGGCTTGAAAAGATAAAGTAACTTGCTTAATGACAAAAAACTAATAAGGCATTAATTTGAGAGAGGTGCGTTATGGGAGGTATAGAATGTAAAGATACTACCATAATTTTATGTGAGTTCTACAAATGATAATTGACACATTTTACATGGTGCTAATTACATTTTCTTAGATAAATATACAGTTAGGCACTGGAATGATTCTATGTGGTCATCTGTTTTATGTTTGAGTACTTATATAAATGAATGCTAATTTCTTAAGGATTATATGTTTATCAGGTTATCAAATTAATTTTAAAATCGCTAAGTGGAGGTCAGGTGTGGCGGGACATACCTGTAATCTCAGCACCGAGAGAGGCTGATAGAAGAGGATCATAAGATCCAAGTTCTGCCTGGCAACCTAGTGAGACTGTGTCTCAAAATAGAAAAACCAAAAAAGGGTTGTGATACAGCTCAGTGGTAGAGCACCTGTGGGTTTGATACCCAGTCCTGCAGAATACTTCTGAACTCATTACCTTTATTTCCAGTAAAGCTACTGGAAGTAAACTTTATTACTTCCCTACTTTATTTTTCCTTGTAACATTTCTCATCACTGTATTTAACACATTTTCCTCTCCTCATCCCACCAGGGTCTAAGCCTCTAGAAGGCACTGGTTTGTGTCTTCAGTTCACTGCTGTATCTTTAGCATCTAAAATAATATTTTGGCCTTTGGTGGGTGTGATAAGTGAACATGGTAGGTAAAATAAATCAGTGTGATTGAAAACAAGTTATGATTTAAAAACATCAAAGCTGAAAACCGTTTGAATAACTTTAATATTCAGAAGTAAGTGAGCAATAATAGATCACCACAGAGAACTTGTCTTGGAGTCAAAGTGTTAGAACTAATATATTTAAAATTTAAATATACTGACAGCCTGTTTTTGTGAACTAGATTTTGTGTCTTCCTCAGGTTTGGAATTTTTAAAAACAAGACTATAGTGTATTACCAGAGTAGCTAGTGGGTGTGCATAGTAGTTGAAACCTTTATTGAATTTCACAGATAAAAGAAGATACATGCTAACGTTAAAGATCTAGAATTATATAAAACCATTCATTGAATGTAATAAACCAATGTAGTGGTGGGATGGGGAAAAATAAGATTCAAAAACTTAAAATCAAGAATGATTTAAAAGTAAAATCTGTTAATTTTTGACTTTTCACTTATTAGATATTTTAATGTTGGACTATTTTAAGAGAAATAGTGAAATTGGAGGAATTAGAGTAATGCTGGAGCTTACTTTTTTTTTTTTTTTTTTGGTACCGGGGGATCGAACTCACGACCTCAGGCTTGTCAGGCAGGCGCTTAAGCCATTGAGCTAAATCCCCAGCCCTAGAGGAATGCTAAAAATTATAAAAGTTTGTTAGCCAAAATGTGTAAATGAAAAATTGAATAGTTGTCTTAAATATGTAGGTATTATGAAAAATGACACTTGATCAGTTTTTCTCCATCACTTAAATTTAAATGGAGTATTAAATCATTAAACCACCCATTTTTGGGGTAACTAAATAGAAGTCTTTGGAAGAGAGGAAACATTATCTTTTCTGGCAATGAATGCAGTGTTATTCAAATTTGGGCAGTAGTTAAAAGATCTTTTGAACTTGGGAAGCTGAGGCAGGAGGAATGCAAATTGGAGGCCAGCCCAGGCAACTTAGTGAGACTATCAAAAATTTGTTTTTAAACTAAAAAACAACAGGCTGAGGATGTAGCTCAGAGGTAGAGTGCTTGTCTAGCATGCTTGAGGTCCTTGGGTTCCCCATCACTAGAACTGTAAAAAATAAGTAAGTCAAAACACTTTTCACTAATAGGAGAAAATGTATTACCTGTATATATTTGACATTAATTCTTAAGTGGATGCTCTGAAACATAGTCTTAGGTTTCATCAGTTTTTGAAGACCTAGTATGTATGTCTCAGAATGGTTTAATTTTGTTTGTAATGTGTTTCAAAAAGTAAGGTTTGAATATAAAACTGCTAATTTGTCTTTTATTTTTCTTCTTTTTTTGTTTTTTAAAGATTATTCCAGGATATGAAACAAGGTTCTTCCATGTTTCTGAAAGCGCTTCCTTTGAAGCTTCAACAAACAGCTTTTGAAAATGCATACTTGAAAGCTCGGGAAGGAATGAAAGAAGTGGTAATTCTAATAGCACATATTTGGTGTTATCACATGCTTTCTACAAATATCATATATGTCACTTGGCAAGTTTGACATAAGACAGTTTGTATGGTACTCACTATTTTAGAACATAAATCTACCACAAAACAATAATATGAATTGAATAAGATTTGTGTTTATAAGTCAAATAATAGCAATTTCTTTTAGTTAATTTTACCTATAATATTTTATTTTATTTTATTTCATTTCATTTCATTTTATTATTTTATTTCATTTTATTTTATTTCATTTCATTTCATTTCATTTCATTTCATTTCTTTGGCTCCGAGTACAAATAGATTTTTATTTTTTTAGTGCTGGGGCCAATTAGAGAACTTTCTGCATGCAAAGCAAATGATCTAATACTGACTTAAAAAAAAAAAATGAGATCATTCCCTTTTCTTGTACCAAAGGACAGAACTAGATTCAGTGAGTCACAGATTCTCAAATTTGTGAAGCTTGCATCAAATATAACTAGTCAAGAAAATACAGATTTCTGTGGAGATTTTGTAGAGTAAACTAGAAGCATATGGGTTTTTTTATCCAGTTGGATTATTTTATTTTTCCTTTTGATAACATAGATGACAGTACTTTTAAAAAATATACAGCTATATAATTACAGTATGTTAATGATAAAAAATCATCTTAGAAGTTAAGTTTCTAAGTTTAACTTAGAAGCTTGAAGAGAGCTTTTAATATCTCTCACCCTCTTTTGCCATTTTAATTTTTTTTTAATGAAACCATTATATGTCACTGAAAAATTTTTCCTTTGGCAGTTCTTCCCATAAGATCTCACAGTCTTTCTCACTATAAAAAACATGCTTTCTCAAATCTACTGTTAGCTCCATCACTGTAGATTTTCATATTCTTCACAGGCTTCTTAGATGTTGGCATGGAATGCTTTAATTTTAGCCTGATTTGTAATATTTAGATATTTACATTATTCTTTTTATATTTCTTTTGAAGTTTCATGATGCTGAGAATCCTGAACTTTTGGATGAGACTTATAATAGAAAATCTGTTTTCTTGATGACCATAGCTATTGTTTTATACTGTAGCCCTGTCTGTGAAAAACAGGCATTATTTGCCCTATGCAAGTCTGTGAAAGAGAATGGATTAGATCCACACCTTGTGAAAAAGGTACCTATGGATGTGTGTGTTCTATTATATGTTTCCTTGGATAACTTCTTGTTTTTCCCAGTTGGAATATTGAACAGAGGTCTCACATATGGTGGGTAAGTACTCTACCACTATGTTGCATCTCCAACCCGATGAATAATTTTTAAACGAGAAAGGATAAAGCTAAGTTTTTAAAGTGCCACTTACTTAAGACTTGGAAATAATTTTATTTTTAAGTTGAGAATATTGGAAAGTAGTTTAATAACTATTTAAGTGGTGTATTATATGTATCGCTGTTTCTTATATCCAGCTTGAGTGTTTTTATGAGGCATTCATTTATTGACTAAGAAGAGCTAATGACACACAGACTAGGTACCCTAGAATAGCATTTATTGAGGGGAACACATGGAGGCACGAGCATTTAAATTTGTTTGCCTTGTAGGTTCTGGGCAACACATTAGGATCTAGTAAGGCTAGTCAAATGTAGGCTTTGGGGCATATGGTCCCATCATTAGGAAAGGAAGACTGGTTTCAAGCTTTGCAGTCACATTAGCCCTTCCTCCTATTTCACTTTATGGTTTGGTATGTCCCAGGCCTTTCTGTTGGACTGTTACAGATTTTTATGTGAGAAATGTGGGCCGATACATAAGTTAACATTCTCCCATATGGTTTCTGTGGAGTTTTATAGGAGGCTAACCTCTAGGTAATCAGCCTTATGCTGGTTAACCTTTTACCTTTAAGTATTAAGAGCTTTTTAAAAATATACCATTATTCTACCTAATTAATATAAGTTGCATATAATATTTAAATATTGTTAAATTTGGATTTAAGACAGAAGAACAGTTTTGCCTTAGACTTTCATTTGAGATACAGATATAGTCAGATGTTGAAAATTACGTTTTTATTCATGTAACATTTATTACGGGTTTGTTGTATGCCAAGTACTATGCTAATTATATTAATACACTATCATTTTCTCTTATTTTTCCTATCATTCATGAAGAAGTCTAGGTATAGAAAAATTAAATGAATGCTTCAAAGTCCTGTTGCGTTGAATAGTAACAAAAACTTAGATGATTTTCTTTCATTTTCTTAAAGCATCAACTTCTTTTTCGTTTGTGCAGGTTTTAGAGAAAGTTTCTGAAACTTTTGGCTATAAACGTTTGGAAGACTTCATGGCTTCTCATTTAGATTACCTGATTTCAGAATGGCTAAATCTTCAAGATACTGCATACAGCTTATCTTCTTTTCCTTTTGTTTTACTAAACTACACAAATGTTGAGGATTTCTATAGGTAGGTTTATACATGGCACATGAGAAATGTGTTTAAAGTTAGGTAACAGTGTTTTGCAATCCCCCTTCCTCCAACAACACTGCCCTCTACTCTTTCCAGGCTTACATTGGAAGCACAGAGTGTAAGAAGTAAAACAGATTGTGAGGGTGTATTGAAGGGTATCACTGGTCATACGATCTGGTCCTTGGTGTGCCAGTAATCATCTGTATAACTTTGAGCAAGCTATGTAAATATTGCCTGAGCATTGGGTTTTAATTTGTGAAGAAATGGAGTTACACAGGAGATTTTAAGGTCCCATTCAGCTTTAACATTTGATATTAAATATTCCCTTCCTGTTGGAAAAAAGTGATAAATTACAAAGTAATTATTTCTGCTTTCATTTTATTTTTTGCTGCTTGACAGTAGACTATTTAATCATTATTTGTGTTAGATTTTGAAGTTTGATGTAAAAGAATTCATTTCGCTAACTTCTACTCTGGTAAAAAATATTTTGAAAAGACTCATGAAACAACTGAAGAGTCATGTTTAGGTAGCCGGATTATGAAAAGCAGCTGCTGTTTATTGAGCATGCTCTGTGCTAGGGACTTTGCTAGGCACTTTGCATTTGCATTTGTAGTTTATTATGGGTGAGTTTCAGGGCTTTATAATAGAGATTTCAGCATTTTTATAAAGAGTTGTAGATAGTTGCCTTTTTTAATTTTAAAGATAGCAAAATACAACAATACAGAACAAAGCCAATCAAGACAAGGCAGTGAAATTGGTATAGAACTTCAGAGCAGGATACCAGGATAATAATTAATTGGTACTATAGTATATCTTGTTATCTTCACAATAGTTGTCCATTCGATCAGGTATAGCAAAATCAAACCAAAACCAGAACACTATAAAACCAATCAAAATAGAATATTGAATAGAGCAAAACGATCAGAATAAAGCAAAATAGTGAGCAATATTGGCCTTCAAAGACAAGATAGAAAGAAATCCCCCATTTTTGCTATATTGCATACTGTTATCCTCCCAAGAGATGCTCAGACCTCTGGCCCCAGGTCAGCGTAATCAACACAAGCATTTAGTTGTTTATATACCCTAGTTGGTATCAATGCTGGCTGACCTCAAAACCATCTAGTTGCAGGGTGTGTGTTGGGGGGTGATTCTCAGCCCACTCGCCGGTAGGCTCTCCGGAAACACGAACTTAATCTCTCCCTGGCATGCCCACCGCTCACTTGCACTGCTTACCAGGAAGGCTGGCTCATCGCTTTCTTGGCCCTCCAGATTGCAGCATGGCTGGTTCTCAGGAGACTGACTTGTTTTCTCCCTGGCACACTGGTGGCTTACTTGCGCCGCCTAGATAGTTGCCTTTAAGAAGGATTTTCAGACAAACCAGAGGTGGTGGTATGTTTGTAATCCCAGTGCTTTGGGGGCTGAGGCAGAAGGATCTTAAATGAGGTCAGCCTGGACTGCATAGTATGTTTAGGGTCCGCCTGGGGTACGCTGCAACATTTTGTCTCAAAAAAAAAAGCAAAATTGAATTTAATGGACCTTATTATTCATTCATTTTGGCAGCAACAGTATTTTACATCTGTTCTTTGAGTTTATGAATAGCTTTTATATTTCATTTTAAAATAATTTTGTATTGCATTAAGCATAAGAAATAAATAGAAATTAAAGTCTGTTCTCTTTTTAATTGGATGGTTAATGGAATGTAGTCCAAGTTTTTTTTTAAGCGTGATTATTTTTAATTTACTTAACTTTATTTCTCCATTTATAAAATAAAAGAAAAAATGCTACTGGTTAAAGTTTGTTTTTTTTTTTTAGTGATGTCTAGTTTTGTCTCAATTAAAACACGATTATAAAATTTTACTTTGAAGATACATATAACCTGTGTTTAAATTTTTTATATTTTTAGGTCTTACTACAAGGTTTTGATTCCACATCTGGTGATTAGAAGTTATTTTGATGAGGTGAAGTCTATTGCTAATCAGATTCAAGAGGATTGGAAAAGACTTCTAATAGGCTGCTTCCCAAAGATTCTTGTAAATATTCTTCCTTATTTTGCATATGAGGATACTGGAGACAGTTGGATGGCACAGCAAAGAGAGACTGCCACCAAGGTCTACAATATGCTTAAAAGTGAAAACCTACTGGGAAAAGAGGTGTGGCTTCAGCTTTTACCTATCTTTTATCCCCTAATTGATCTCAACTCTAAGCTTTGAATTTTAAAACTGTTTATCCATCATGTATGCAACTAAATTTAACTTGTGATCACTGTTTAGCTAATGTGTCAGTTTGTTGTTATGTGATATTCTTTCCTTTTGATTGACATTTAGAGATGTGGAAATGTTATTAATAACAAACTAATGAAAACAAACCAAACTTAATAAGGAATAGTTTGATTGATTCTGCCTTTTAAATGTTTACATTAATTGCCAGTACTGTATGTATACAAGTTGATTGGTAAATTCAGGTAAAAATAAACAGCATATGGAAACTTTTCTTTGCACCTCCTCTTTAGTTGCACTAAATTCATCACTTTTCAGGGAAAGTGTCATCCTCAATTCCACATACATACCCCTCCCACCCATACGAATTAAATCCAGGGAGCATTGAGATACATTCCCAGCACACCAGCACCGTCCCTTTTTAAAATTTTATTTTGATTAAGTGCCTGCCTGGCAAGCATGAGGTCATGAGTTTGATCCCCGGTACCAGAAATAAATAAATAAATAAATAAATAAATAAATAAATAAATAAATTTTATTTTGAGACATGATGTTACTAAATTGTCCAGGCTGGCCTCAAACTTGAGATCCTCCTGACTTAATCCTCCCAAGAAGTTGGAGTTAAAGGCCTACACCCATTCCACTGACCTTTTTTTTCCCCCTAAACACTTTTAACTTTCTAATGTGTAATTTACTTTTGAATTAAATGTTCATTGTTTATTTCCAGTCTTCTCCACTAAAATAGAAGCACTATAAAGGTAAAAAAATCTTTTTCTAATGTATCCCAGCCACCTAGTTCATATTGGTTTAATACATGTTGAAAAGGAGGAGTCAAGTAAAGATGGATTTGACCAACTTTGTTTTATAATAACTTACATACTTGAAAGTTATTCAACACAACTTATATTACATGGTAACTTTTCAAAGTAAAAAAAATTCAATTACTCCTTGTTTATTTGAGATGTAAATGATAACTAAAGAAACTTGGTTAATAATGGAATTACAGTTAGATGAACTTAGAGACTTTCTGCTTTCTTATTTATCTATATTGAATGAGGAAATGAAACAGCAAGTTCCTCAGTTGCTTAGGTAAACCCAGTCAGGCGAAACTGGTTTTAAGTTCTCAGTCTGGAGGCAAATGGGGAGCAGAGGACACCTTTCCCGAAAGGTAGTTAAAATAGAATGCTGGCACTCCAGAGATGAAGAATTTGAGAAAGACACTCTGCCTCTGCTCTGTTACACTGAACATTCCTCATTTTATTTCTGAATACCCCAGTCTTCCTTTTTTAATATAAGGTCGCCATTTTTAGAGTACGTCTAGGAGGAAGAAATGATTGGATTCAGCCCTGGTTGAAGTTCAGGATGAAGAGAATCAAAAATTAAACATATAATTTCATAGCCTTATGTTTAAAAGCTTAAGTTAAATTTTTGCTAGTCTAAGTTTCATTTTGTGTTAATAATTTATGTAGTTTGAAAATTTGAGGCAGCTTTTATTAAAACAATTTTTAATGTAAAAATTGCCATTTAGGATGTAAAGAATAATGAAACAAGTAATTATGACTTCATTTTTGTCTCATGTATGCATTTTGTCTGAATCAGTCTTCTAGATTCTTTTTTCACATGGCTGTTAGTATAATTATTACCCGTTTTCGTGTTTGCTACAACTGTTGATTGTGAATACCTACAATGTTTACAGTTTATAAGATTGTTTGTTTAGCTTTATTAAATCATCTGAACAGTTTATATGTACTTTTCCTAGGCATTGTAGATCCAGCTTTTAAGAAATCAGTGTGGTGCTAGTGAAGGCAGTTATGTGATGTGTAAGGGTGCTCAATAATTATTTTGCTCATAATGAGTCAACCAATTTTTCTTTACTTATTCCAGATGTACTTTAGTATCAGGCTGAATTTTAAAAGTTGAAACCATAGAAATGAGACATGGATAACTGATGTGTAATGCTGTGGAAAGGCTCAGCTATTTATGTTAGGTCTCTTTCTAAAATATTTTTTGTTATTAAGGAGTGTGCTCTTAGGCCATGTGTCCTTCAAGTAAAGTAGCCATTTGCTTTTCAATTTAGTGTACTATGATTCTTTATTCCCATTCATTGAATTATCTATCTATCTATCTATCTATCTATCTCAGACTTGTTCTATTTAGAGTTATCTATGGCCATTGTGAAGCAGCCTGTCGCAGAAAGTGGGCTGAAGCAAAGCCAACTCCCGTAGGGGAGGACTTTAGTCTACTATTGATGAAAGAGGATATAGGTAGGAGCTATCCTCAGCATTTAGGCTGTCAACCAAGTAGAAGTATGAAGAGAGATCTTGCAAGGCACAAGGGGTGGATTATTGTCAATCACTGGAAATTCTTATTAGTAAAGCTCTGAGTTTGCAGATAAATGCAGGTGAGGAGCAGTATTATTGATGAATAGCAGATTTGGTGTGCAACATTATTGGTTTGAGGAATTTAATGCTATAAAGTCTTTGTTAAAATAATCTTTAAATTTAAAGAGTTGGATTAAGGAGGCTTTGGTACGATTTCCCCTACTTTCTTCACAGGCTAAAAGTTTGCATAGAAAAAGATAGCGTTGCCTAAGTATATTGCAGGTCTTGGACTTTAGTCATGTATATGTTTTTAATAATACTGAATAATTATGGAAATAAGTATACAAGCCCTTTGCACTCTCTTAAAGGTCTCAGATATAAATATATTAAATATTAAGTATGTTTTTATATTCTGTCTTTGCAGATTGATCATTTATTCGTTAGTAATTTACCAGAGATTGTGGTGGAGTTACTGATGACATTACATGAACCAGGAGATTCTGGTGCCGACCAGACCACTGACCTCTGTAACTTTTCTGAGTATGAGCATTTTAAATTAGAAAAGCAACTTTGCATATTCCAGGAAGTTTATTGTGTCTTTTTTTATTGTTTTGTCTTTTCTTAGTTTTTAGAGATGTACTCTTCTTTTTTTTAAGTTCATTTATTTAAAAATAACCACCATAGACTTAAAGTAATTTCCTGTCTGCTTTTATGGTAGCTTCCCAATGGTAGAACTTGCTGTTTCACATCAACCATTTTGTTCTTTGGTGAATCTAGTAATGTCTTCATTCTTTCTGTAACATTTGAATGTTGTGACATTTTTTTTCCCCAGTGAGCATTATTCTTGGTTCTCTTCTTACCTATGACTTGCCTTTCTGTATCATCTTTTATTATACCCTTTAGCTCCTTAGAATTATGCTTCTTAGCTGAACAACTCAGTTTGGGAGCAAAATCTGCTTGATAGGAATGATAGTTATTTTCCTAGCTTTATTGTAAGTTACTTGGAAATCCTCTTTTTTTTTTTAACGTGCCCAACTGTGCTAGACATGTAAGGTAGAAATAACATTTAACAAAGTACTTCAACATTTAATTTCATCTATCTAAATAATTTGTGAACCTAATATAGTGCCATGACTAAAAATTTTACTTTATTTGTATGTTTATTTATTTTGCAAGACTAGAGATTGAATTTGGGGTATGTGCTAGGCAAGCATTATACCACTAGGCTACATACTGTTGTTTTTATAGTACTAAGACCTTTTATTCAGATCTGAAGTGAAGTAATAGTAGGATCATTTGTGGAGCTGCCATTAACTTTATAAAAGATTATTTAATAAAATCACTTAGGTAAATCATGTAAGTTAAGGGGTCAAATGTATTTTATGTCTTCTGATTGATATATATGAACTGTTAAGTCATTTTTAATTTTATTAAAAGTACAATTCTTCAATAGAAAAAGTTTTAAAATATAGGAGTTTTTATCAAATTTTTATTTTGGAAGTTCACTGGTCTATGAGAAAACCAGTTTTTTCCTGATAATTTTATCTTGAAAATGATGACTGTATATTTTTCTCTCTTCTAGAGATTTGGATCCTATTCCTAATCCACCTCATTTTCCATCACATGTTATTAAAGCAACATTTGCCTATATCAGCAATTGTCATAAAACCAAGCGCAAAAGCATTTTAGAAATTCTTTCCAAAAACCCTGTGAGTATACATTGCTGGTGTAATAATTGGTAGCAGAATTCCTTTTTTATTTAGAAAATCTGTGTGTGTGGGGGGGTTTTTTTTTTTTTTTTGGTATCAGAATTCGAACTCAGGACCTCACACTTGCCAGGAAGATGCTGTGCCACTCAGCTATATCCCCAAACCTATGTGTATCGTAGAATTAAACAAATGAAACTTGTATATTAGCACTAACTGAAACATGTTACATATGAGGATGGAATTTTGTGACACTTTGGTCATCTGTTAGCTCAGGGAATACATTTACTATTTCATAAGAATACCCTAGAGTTTATTATTTGACAGCTAAATAAATTGGCAAGATTTTTTTAAATGTTAAGGTTGTAATTTTCTTCATGTAGTACGTTGCATTTGATGTCAAATATGAATCTAAATTCTGTTTACTTTAAGTGTTAAATACTTTTAATAGTCATATATGATTAAACAAATTTTTACAAAATGTGTTTATTTTCTAGGATTCCTATCAGAAAATTCTTTTAGCTATCTGTGAGCAAGCAGCTGAGACCAATAATGTTTATAAGAAGCACAGAATTCTTAAAATATATCGTCTGTTTGTCAGCTTATTACTAAAGGATATAAAAAGTGGCTTGGGAGGAGCTTGGGCCTTTGTTCTTCGAGATGTTATTTATACCTTAATTCACTATATTAACCAAAGGTAGGTAGTATATTGGACCAGAACATATGCACTCTCTTGCCCAGATCTTTCAGCTGAAAATTTATATGCTACTAAGAGGTAGATGCCAGAGTATTATTTCCTATTTAATTGATACATAAAAATTGCACATACTTAACAATGTGCCTGTAGTGTTTCTGTACATGTACATGTTGAAATCAGGGTAGCATATGCATCTCCTCAAATGTCCTTTTTCTGAGAACAGTCAAAATTTTTTCTTCTAACCTTTTAATCTACAGTCATCCCATTCTGCATTAGAACACTGGAACTTCTTTTCCTTACCTAGTTGCAATTTAGTAGCTATTCATTCATTGTAGAAATGTTATAGCTCCTTGGTTAGAATGAGGTGACATTTCATGATAGTTTTGACTTATATTTCTTGGATTTTAGTGATGTTGAGCATTTTTTCATGTACCCATGGGCCATTTGTATGTCCTCTTTTGAGAAATACCTACTTAAATGTATTGCTTATTTCTAAAAATGAGTTTTGTGAGTTTTCCTACTTAATTTTTGAGTTCTTTGTATCTTCTGGATATTAACCTCTTTCAGATAGTGTGTTTATATACTCTTCCCTTTTTTGAAGTCAAACTGCCTTCTTACTCTCACCTAACTATAACTTAATGCCCACTGATCAATCTTTCCCCGTCCCTTTCTACCCCTTACTGTCTTCAATCTCCTGTATCTACCATTCTGTTCCCAACTTCTCTGAGATCCCTACTTACGAGTGAGAGATCCTATGACACTTATCTTTTCAAGGATCAAGTTTTCATTCTGTTGATTCTAGTGTTTTCTTTTGTTTATATTTTCACTCTACCCCTACATCCTGTCTTGGTTTTTGTGTGTGTGTGGAGGGGTGGTACTGGGAATTGAACTCAGGGTCTTGAGCTTGCCAGGCAGGCACTTGTGCTGCTGAGCCATATCCTTGGCCATGTATATCCTTCTGCATATTACCTTTTGATTTACTTTTTTCTATTTCCTTAAAATCTAGGCTTTTTTTAATGAAGTATTTAATGGTACAAGTTTTCTCAGACAGCTGCCTTTGCTGTAGCTCATAATTTGTGATATGCTGTATTTTAACTTTTTACCAGTTGTTTTGGATTCTTTCTGTAGTAATTCTAATACCTGAGCTTCTTTAGGAATGGCTTCACTGTATTTTTTCTATGGACCATTCTTTCCTGTTTCTTTATGTGCCCGTTTTGTTGCTGGAAATGGCCATTTCAATATACTGTGTATTGTATTAAGTGTGAAAATTACTTTCCCCCTTTTCCAGGGTTTGATATTTTTTAAACCACATTTCCTCTAAAATGAGACCTAATCTAAAAGTAAGTATTATCGGAATTTTTTTAGGATGCTCACAATAAAAGCTGTACCCCAAAATTAACCCCAGTTAAGATTCTCAGCCACATGGATGCCTGTAGTACATCCTGTTGTAACACACAATTAGCATATTGAATATAAAATAATTTTTATATATCATTAAATTAATATTATTGACATTAATGCTTAAAGTAAATAATATAAACTATGATTATTTATAAATACCCAAGTACGTGCCTTTCATTCAGCGAGAGGTAAACATAAACAGATGAACTCTCAAGACTTGTTGGCAAAATGACCAGAGTGTAGACATAACACATGAATGCTTGATAACAAACAGACATGGTTGTATGTGATATGAATCTTAATTCAATATGTCATGTATTGTGATGGATGTACTTCATGTGCTCATTTGAAATAAAGAAACATTTTCTGAATTTGGTGCCTGCAGTTTTGTGCTGCTTTTGCATGGACCATCACTTTTAACTGTCATCATTTTTGTTGCCATTTCTGTCTCAGAAGTCTTCAGTTAACACCTCACTTAATGGAAACTTAGTGAGGCCTATCCTGCAAGTGGTCATGACTTGGGTAAAGAATTCATGGATAAAATCACTGACAGCAGTGTTGCCAGTGTACTGTGAGCAGGTTACATGGATGAGATGTGCTCATTTAAGGAAAGCCTTCTTGCTAGACATGAGAAATTGGGCCAGTGGCTCCATAGGAAATGGGCACACAAGAAATTCAGGCTGTAATTTGAGGTTTGGAGAGTAAAGGCAGTGTTCCAGATAACATAATTTTATTTGAATAAATAAAACTTTTATACATGAATAAATGTAAATTGTACATGAGAAAGTAAAACATCCTCTGAAATAAGCCCTATTACATCTTTTGGAGCAAAAATTAGTGTAATACCCTGTTGGATCTTGTTTTCAGGGAAAAATGGTAAATTGAGTGCTATAGTGATATTTTTGTTTCCTAACTTTAACCAAGTATTTTGCAGTGTGTGTTTGTTGCTATATATGGTCACTGAAGACTCTTTCTTGTTCTGTATTTAGATAGCATCCAACAGCTATTTGAATGTTAGGAGTATTGGGGATAGAGGGGAAATGAGAGAGAGGGAGACGGAGGAAGGAAACTATCCCTAGTATTTGCACAATTTGGCTCTATGCTGGGTGTCTCTTCACTTAGACAACTTCCATTGACTCTTGGATTGAGTGTGTGTGGCTTTCTACATTATTCCTGATTTCTGGGTGGTTTTGAATTCCCCAAAGAAACTGTCTTGCCTTTCCTCTTTTGCTTTAGCATATCTGTCAGACAGCTTAACAGTAATCTTTTGCTGTGCTCTCTGTTTAAGAGTTGTCAGCCTTACAGAATTTTTGAATTTTCTAGTCTGACTGAGGTCCTTTAAGGAAAACAGAACCAAGCAAGCCCCTTGCATCAGTCCTTGGAACAGCTTGGAACAGCTTCCAAGCAGATTAAAATAGACATACAAAGTAGGTTACACCAAGTTTCCTTTGCTCCCTTGGGAACCTCTATGAACCAGTGTCCTACACTGGAAATAAATGTAAGCTGCCCTTTTGTAACTGCTATGGAGCAGAAAAGAGAGGGTGGGCAAGAACCTTTGAAAAGCACCATTGAAAACCTGCAGTTTTTTTATTGCCTTTTTAAAATTCATAATTTTCTTGATTGCGGTATACCTTTGACTTTTTAACCAAGTTCTCATAAAGTTCATTGTGACAGTTTTATTTTCAATGTTTTGTCTGGGGACAGGAGTGTAGCATTGCCTATTTTGTGTTTAGTGATGTCTTTTTTTGGCTTGCAAATTATTAAAGCATTAGATATAAATGACTTTTATGTCCAACCATATCAAAATTAGAGATACTGAATAAAAGTGTTATTTATTTACTTATTTATTTTTGGTACAGGAGATCAAACTCATGACCTCAAGCTTACCAGGCAAGAGTTTGAGCAGTGAGCTAAATCCCCAACCCTAAAAGCTGGGGCTTAAATGATTTCATTTTAAGTAATTTCCTAAAACTTGTTTTGCTTTATCTTTTTTTCCTGTTAGGACTTCCCATCTCATGGGTGTGTCATTACGAAGCTTTTCCCTTTGTTGTGAGCTATTAAGTCTGGTTTGCCAGACGGCAGTGACTCACTGCAAGGATGCTTTAGAAAATCATCTTCACGTTATTGTTGGTACACTTATACCCCTTGTAAACTCTCAGGTGGAGGTTCAAAAACAGGTAATTTCCCAGTTCATCCTCAAAACACTATTTGGGATAAAATGTTAGCTAAATGTTTTGTTTGCTTGGTATACTTAGTAATTTTAATGAAAATGTTTTTTGAAAAGTGGTTGAGAGGACATTCTAAATGAATTAACTTTTGTAATCAATTAATTACAGAACACAGTAGTATTGCTCTAATCTGATATTTTAGCTGTTAGATGAAGTGTAAAAATAGAAACTAAGGACAGAGCTGGGCATGGTGGTGCATACCTGTAATCCCAGCACTCGGGATGCTGAGGCCAAGAGGGTTGTTGCAAGTTTGAGACCAGCCTGGGCTACAGAGTTGAGTTCAAGGCCAGCCTGAACTGCATAACAAGACCTGTCTCAAAGAGACAAAAAAAAAAAAAAAAAAACTAAGGACAGCAGTTCATACCAGTATGATATTGTGTGAGCTATTACTTATATAAAATGTTTCATTAGTATTTGGATTTCTATTACTTAGAACCTACCTTGACTAATACCTTACATGTTTGCTGAATCATTTAAAAGCACATAAATTAAAAGCTGAGTATCTTAAAAGTAATCAAAATATTTAAGCTACAACTGCAATTTTTATTATTTATTATAGTACATTTTGATGTTTTTGAAATATAATAAAGGATTGTTTCTTTCTTTTTAAATTATATTTAGGTATTGGACTTACTGAAATACTTAGTGATAGATAACAAGGATAATGAAAACCTCAGTCTCACAATTAAGCTTTTAGATCCTTTTCCTGACCATGTTGTTTTTAAGGATTTGCGTATTACTCAGCAGAAAATCAAATACAGCAGAGGATCCTTTTCACTCTTGGAGGTAATAAAAGTTCTGTCATAGTATTTTAGTATTAGACAGCATAGACAGTAGTACTTTTTTTTTTTTTTTGGTACTGGGGATTGAACTCACGACTTTGCACTTGCCAGGCAAGTGATTGCACCGCTGAGCTAAATCCCCAACCCCTGACAACAGTGCTTTTTAAAAATTCTCTAGTGCTTTAGTGGTAATGCCACATGAAATCTACTCTTGACGAAAAATGAACCTTAATACATTTCCTTTTATGGCTTTTGGAGTGTAGCTATCAAAGTTTCTGGGAAGAGCTAAGAATTCAGATATTCAAGGACAGTGATGCAAAATACTTTGATTTAACACAGTAAGATCCTGGGATCCATTAATACCTTTAAAATTATCATGTAGTCCTTTGAGGTTCAATTTAATGGTTTCACTAGAAGTTGTGTTTAATTTTTTAAAGAGTATTTCAAGGTTTAATCCTATTTAAATCTTTAAAGCTTCAAAATTATGTTCAGATATTTTTCCTTACAAATCTTATTATAATTTTTAAATCCTAATATATATTTGACTATATTTCAATGTGAAAACATGCTTAGATACATTAAGATGTAAATTAGAGTTATATTCTTAAATAAAATAAAGTTTTACTCCCATTGGGTATACTTAATAACCTTGAAATTTATCTTTTATCGTGAGAAAATATATTAGAATTTAAAAGATCAAAACATTACAAGAAAAAGGAAATTATTTGTACTTTACTTGGCTTATAAGTCAGTATCTTTAAAAGGCACTGGTTTTTTCTTTCATGAAGATTTATTCTGCATACTTATCCAATACATGTTAAACGAAGTGATACTTTAATTTTTTTTTTTGTTTTAGGAAATTAACCATTTTCTCTCAGTTAGTATGTATGATGCACTTCCATTGACGAGGCTTGAAGGCTTGAAGGATCTTCGGAGACAACTGGAACAACATAAAGATCAGATGATAAATCTTATGAGAGCATCTCAAGGTACTAATTTTTTTTCAGGGTACTAATTTTAATGGTGAGTTCTTTCTATCTGTTCCTGTTTCAAATAATCTTTATGAATTCTTCCTCTTGATTTGATTATAATAGCCATAGTTTAGATCCTCATCATTTCTCACCTAACCATAATTCTTACCTTGATTTTTACCTTGAATGATTTTCATTTTATCCATCTTCTACCAGAATGATTACTGATCATATTATCTTACCACATTAAAAACTTTCAATAACTTTCTACTGCCTGAAAAATTTCAGGCTGGCCATGGTGGCATACCCCTGTGATTCAAGCACTTGCAAGGCTGAGGCAAGAGGATCACTGTGAGTTCAAGGCTAGCCTAAGCTACATAGGAAGACCCTATCTCAAAAACTAGAAACAAAAATTCGTTACAGAATGACATACAAAGTATTGTACCACTGTCTTTTATATATCCCTACTTAAATGAGAGAAATTGTCTCATTTGAAGTCTTTTAGTTGTATATATTAAATGTTTATATGTGTATATTTGTGTGTTTTGACCCTTACTTAAAACATCTCTTTTGTTAGTTTTATTTGAGTTTATATTATTACAGAATTTTTATATTTGTTTTGCTTTTAATCGTGCCAATTAATTTCATATTTCTAGTATATCATTTTTATACCTAGTACTTTTTAAAACTAATTTTGGTTTTTACTAAGCTCACAATTCTGAATGTATTTTGAGATATATAAAGTACAGATATCACTCTCTCTTCCTGTTTGTTTTGGTATTTAACGGCTAGAATTGTATTATGCAGTATAGCCATTGGCCATTTTTGGCTGTCAGTTTAAATGGATTAAAATTAAAAAAAATTTGAGTCACTGTTTTTATTATCCTAATCCATGTCAGATTCTCACTAGTCCACATAGCTAGTGATTATCACTGGACAGTACAGATGAAAAACAGTCACATAATTGCAGAGAGGTCAGTCAGATAATGCTGGTCTGGTTTCTACATGCTAGATACAGACTCCCAGAGACCCTTGTAGCTTAGTACTGGCTGATTTTTGTTTCTGATTGTTCATGAGTTTGCTAAATTATTGCCTTATCTATACAGTTGAAGATATTTTTCTGTCTCTTCCAATCTGCTTCTACTTATATGTGATTCTGTCATATAAGGAAATTAAATTCATATATATATATACACACATATATATGAATGAAAGGGAACATACGCTTCTAATGACTTTTAAAACTTTATAAAATTTTTCTAGTCAGCTAATTAATACATATGCATAATCTTTTTTAAAAAATTTTATTTAAAGAGAAAAAAAGCAAAACAAAAAAAGGATGAAAATAATACAGAATTTAAGAAAAACAGTAAGAAATCACTAGTTGATAAATTACATATTGTCCTCTTAGAAATAGTTGTTCATGTTACAAAATTAAAGCATGCAAAGTAGACAAACAGTGAAGCTGCAAACACTTCTGTTCAATGATCCAACAAAAACTTAGTAATACGGTTATCGATCCTACACACTTAAACATACACATATGCATAATCTTATATCACGATAATTTTTTTTTCAAAATTATTCCTAGTTAACCCACAAGATGGCGTTGTGGTAAAGCTAGTTGTCAGCTTGTTGCAGTTATCAAAGAAGGCAATAAACCACACTGGTGAAAAAGAAGTTTTAGGTAAGCTATGTAATTGAGTAAATGTGAGTTTTTCATGTTTAAATTATGATCTTTATATAATATCCTCAAATAAATAAAAGTTGTATCATTTCAGATGTGGGGAAATATGAGATGCTAGCTAAGTTATATTTCTGTTTAATTTAGTTCTATATAAGTACTGTCCTTTCATAGTTTTCTTCCTTGAGTAGTTATATAAAATGAAAAAGTTAGCAGTTTACAACTTTGAATAGCTATTATTTGAAAATGTCTTATAGTTGTTTGGAAAGTCAAAAATAACTACTTGTAGAGTTAAATTGCAAATAAATAGACTTCTGAAATATTTTATAAATGTAATTGGCTAGTATTCAGTATCTTTTTATATAATAAATAGAAATGACTTTGAGGACTAGGTTAAACTCAAATATTAAAAAGCATTTAAATTCTTTCCTACTGCAATTTGGGAGAAAATAGGATGAGACAGATACTGTCTTGTTCACTTTTCTCATTGCTGGGACAGAATACTTGACACCCATAGTTAAGGGAGGAAAGGTTATTTAGCTCATAGCTTGTAGAGGTTTCTGTCAGTTGACTGCAAGCAGAGCAGCATGGCAGAGAGCATCAGAGAAGAGAAACCGTTCATGGTGGTAGGCAAATGGCAGCAACCAGAGGTCTGCCTGCTGTCTCTCTCTTATATTCCATTGAGACTGTAAACTTGTTGATTGGTGCCACCCATACCGGGTGAAGGGCTCCTATATCACAACAGTAATTCCAGTGTCACACCCTTAATCCTCATTCACTAAACCTAATCTGCCACCTTTGAAACCAGCCACCTATGACCACATGAGGCTTTGGGGGCACATCGAGCTACAACAATAGCCACCATTATGTGTAGTGTAGGCATTTATTTATTTATTGATTGATTGGTAGCAGGGATTGAACTCCCAACCTCATGCTTGCCAGGCAGACTTATGCCACTGAGCTAAATTCCCAGCCCTCATGTAGGCATTTAGATTTAGTGATCCGTGAATAGAAAAATCACTTGATTAAAATTAGTATGAAGCTTTCCTGACTGTGTTCAGTTAAAAACAGAAAGAATAAGTGGTACTCACAGACTCATCTGTCTTTCTACAGTATCTTTCTTAATTTCTTAGTGGTAGCCAAGTGTGTAAGATACATCCATTTCTGATAGATTTTATTGTTGAAATGTCTCATGTATAGAATAAAGTGTACAGATCATGTAGACATGCCTTAAAGAATTTATGCACAGAAAATACTTGTGCATCTATCATCCAGACAAATAATGGGAACTCATCTGAACCCTATAAATACCCTTTGCCCAGGGAGTTTACCCTATTGTTCATAGTACCATTTCTAGAGATAAATCTGATTTTCTGTAAAAGCTCAAAGTGACTCTTTTTCCTGCCATCAGGTGAAATAATGTTGCTCATTTTCACCACTGCTATTCAACATTATACTGAAAGTTCTAGCAATTATATTTAAAATTTTAACAATTAGACAAGGAAAATCAGAAGTGAAAGGAAGTAAACCTGTCTGTATTTGCAGATGGCACAATCCTGTCTATAGAAGTTCCAGAAAATCTTCAAGACAGCTACTATAGAGCTGATAAATAAATTGAGCAAAAATGCATGTAGAATAGCGTCTAAAAGAAGTAAACACCTGGGGATAAATTTAATCAAAGAGGCAAAAATTTTATGTACATTCTATTTCTCAAAAACCAGTCACGAAGTACCCCCTACCATCAAGGGAAAAGGAATTAGGCTTCACTTTTTTTTTTTTTTAATCGGTACTGGGGATCGAACTCACAACTGTGTGCTTGCAAGGTAGGCACTTACATCACTGAAATAAATTCCCAGACCCCTAGGCTTCACGTTTTATTTTATTTTTTTCCTTTTTTTTAATCGGTTCCAGGGATCAAGCTCACGATCATGTGCTTGCAAGGCAGGCGCTTATGCCACTGAGCATAAATTCCCAGCTCCTAGGCTTCACATTTTAAAAGGACTATCAAAATGAACATAATCTCCTATACCTAGGAAAGAGCACAAGAAGGCCTCTGCGATGTTGAAAATGCTGTTTTTGTAGGCAGTGATAATTACTGGGAAGAAAATTTTTTGTGTAAAAATACTCACTGAACTATGTATTTTAAGATTTTTGGACTTTATGAATGTGTTACCTAGAGGTATGAATGTGTTACCTAGACTTTCATTCTTACTATCTGTATTGTTACTGCTTAATATATCTCCTATCTTTCAAAGAATTGTCTCACACTCACATGGATGTATATGGCATATATTATATGCCAAGGAAATTATACAGTATTTTGTAGCCCCTGTAATTTACCCATAGACTTTGACAACATACTTAAATCTTTTTTTTTTTTTTTTTTTTTTGGTACCAGGGGTCGAACTCATGACCTCGCGCTTGCCAGGCAGGCACTTAAGCCACTGAGCTAAATCCCTGGCCCCATACTTAAATCTTGAAGTATGACAAGTTAACATTATATTTTTGAAACTAGAAATTTTGTTATGTATACTATCTTAGCTGTGACTCTACTGAAGTAAGATTTCTTTATGTAGAAGCTGTTGCAAGCTGCTTGGGAGAAGTCGGTCCTATAGATTTCTCTACCATAGCTATCCAACATAGTAAAGATACTTCTTATACCAAGACTCTAGAGTTATTTGAAGAAAAAGAACTTCAGTGGACCTTAATAATGCTGACCTACCTGAATAACACATTGGTAGAAGATGGGTAAGTATTTGTGGTGTCTTAGGTCTTGATTATGCTTACTCAACCTGACATTCAAGGAGAATAGTACTTCACATAAATTATTTCCAAAACTAAAACTTTGTCCTTTAAATTCTTATACTTAAAAAAATTCATATAATATTTTATGAAATTCTTTACATTTTTATTCACATAATCATGACCTTGGTATATACCAGGTACTTGATACAGTGAAGAAGTTTCCAGGCAAGGTCTATGTTGAATTCTGAGAGTAGATCAGTCAAACAACAGATGAAAGAAAAATGCTAGATGTCCCACACAGACAGTTAAAATAGGGGAATGTATAAAGTGATATTTCAAGTACCTTGCAGAGTCAGAGGTGCCACCCTCTTCCAAGAGTAATCTTAATTGTGGTCCTTTTAAAATAAGCCACAGAGTAAGATTTCATAACCTCAAAAGTCTTAAACTAATCAAAACTTTCTCCTCTTCATTTATTCCCAACACTACACAAAATTGCAAGATATTACTAGTATTTCACTTGCTGGTTGTGAGATTACATATCTCTCTCTTTCAGTGTCTGTCATTGTGTCTGTGATGCTGACTTTTTCCTCACATTATTTATTTATTGATTGATTGGGATATTTATCCATTACTACTATTTTGAAGATTAAGTTCAAAGGATTTTTTCCCTCAACTAGTCCTCTTTGTGACATAAATTGGTTTTCTACCTCTCTCCTCCCCCTACCTGCTATATTTCCATTATCAATTTAATAGACTTGTATCTTTCTTTGGTGGCTGTTTTTCTTACATAAAACAGTCTGACATGATTTCTTTACCAACATCTTACTTAAAATTTCACAGTAAACAACCTATATTCTGATCATATATATTTTGCATTTTACTACTGTCATAATCATTTCTGCCCATTTATTAATGTGTATCATTTAAAAAATGTATTTCAAAGTATGTCTGACAGTATGTGAAAAGAGATTTTCCACAGAAATTCCACAGAAGCAGTTAAATAGTAATCTGAGATTATTTTTTTCTAAAATAGATGCATACAGATATTAAGTGACTTAAATTTGAGAGTAATGGAAATAGGTACAAGCCTTTGATGGAAAAAAAAAATCATTGATGTTTAAGGGACTTCATGGATAATGAAGGGTCTTCATTGGAGATGATGACCAAGGAAATTCCAGAATCACTGGTCAAGGAAGTCTTCTTTGGCCAGGCAAGGCTTTTGTGAAGAAGTATCATCTGACCTGATCCGAGTGGTCAGGAGTCAACTGTTAAGATAATTGAGGGTAAAGCAATTCAGATAGGGAATGCTTGAGTTGGAGGTGCGTTTCATGTATTTGAAGAACAGAATGAAGCCTGTTGTGGAGGAAGATTATAGGAAAAATGTAGCACTAATTCTGATTAAGACATTTGAATTCTACTTGAAGAATATCAGGATGCCAGTGAACTATTAGGAGACGAGTGCTGTTATGGTGCAGCTTACATTTTTACTCATTCTTTTATATGGCCAATGGACTGCAAGGAGCAAAAGTGGAAACAAGACTCTTATGAAATTATTGGAGTAGTCAGAAGAGAAATGATTGTGATTGAACTAGAGTGTAATGGAGATGATAGATATACATGGAACCAGCATATGTTTTTAACAAAAACAAGTGGGATTTGCTAATAAATTGGATATAGAATAATGAAGAATGAATCTAGGTTTAGGATTTATGGTTCAGTGTTTTAAACCAAGAAACCTTAAAGGAATTAAGCCTTTATTTGATAATTCATTATATTATCAAGCTGTATGGTATTTTTGTAAGTTTTCATATTTTTAGTTCTCTTGTATTGCAACCCTCCTTGCTGTAAGTTTTTTGCATTAAAGAAGAACCTTTTTTATTGGCGGCTTCAAGTGCTTTAATGATTCTCAGCTAGATTTTCATTGTATTAAGTGGGTACCAACTCTTTGTTAAACATTGTATTTTACAATAATATTATCATTGTCATTTTTTCAAATGACATCCTGTCTCATCTAAATTATTTGTATCCTCAAAGAAAATATTGACACAATATTATTTTCTCATGTAAATTAGAACAGTATTTTGTCATTGTCATTGCTTATATTTACTGGGCTGTATTATTTCCAGGTATTTTACTCCTTTAATTTATGACCATCACAAGACAAATATTACTGTACTAGATGGAGAGAATTACTGTTTCAGTGATGAGTCACTCACGTTTCCCAAGATATACCAAAAATCCTTTGATATTTTTGATTTTGATAATGAATTTTATGAAACCTTCCTAATATAAATTTTAAATTTTAGTTCTTAAAATGTTTCAATAGAGTTGCTTAACATTCTAGATTACTAAATGAATTTTGTATTTCTCAGTGTCAAAGTTCGATCAGCTGCTGTTACCTGTTTGAAAAATATTTTAGCCACAAAGACTGGACATAAATTTTGGGAGATTTATAAGATGACAACTGATCCCATGCTGACCTATCTACAGCCTTTTAGAACATCAAGAAAAAAGGTCTCTTAAGTAATTAATATTTATTGAATATGTACTACAACTGTTAGCTTTGGGTTATATGAGAGTGCTTAAAATAGTAATTTACTAATGTTTAGCATTTCCTAGAAATAATTTCAACTGTACTTCATGACCTTACACTTGCCAGGCAGACACTTGTGCCACTGAGCTAAACCCCCAGCCCTAGCTGTACTTCTCTAATCTCCAGAATTTTTAATTGTATATGGGAATACAGGAAAAACTGAGATAATCTAGAGAGCAATGGTTGATTTGAGGATAGGAAAAATACTTAATAATACGGCTTTGTGTCGTACAAACAGAAAACCCTTGATCCCATAAAAGCCATTGATCCTAGGTGTGTTTTATAGGTATTGTGATCAACAGGCAAGCATTTATTTCCATAGCAAGTTAACATATTAAAACTTCTATGAAATATAAGATGTACTATAGGATTCTCTCTTTTTCCATGTTGATATCATTACAAAGTTCAACAAAGCATTCTGTGAAAGATGTTGAAGTACTCTTGCAGTTCCCTTAATCAAAAGTCTTTTTTTCATAAAGTTACTGAAAAAATGTAGATAAGTTTTCACCAATTTAATTTCAGGGCATGTACATGGTACATTGAAGTAGTGTCTTACCTTTACTGTACCTTAAATCTAATTTGGCCATAAAATTAATAGTGATACTAACTATTAATAAAACTTATAATCTGTAAAGAACTATGTTATAATATTTTTACTATATCAATTCTTTGTGTAAGATTTGAACATGAGGAAGATGAGACAAAGTTGTAGTGTGTATGATATACGTGTATAACACTAATGAGGGACAGTACCTGAACCTGTTTCCTGCTGCTGCCAAGAACAGTCATGTTTTTAACATCCCATTCTTCATCTGATATGAGTATGTTTTGATTTAAAGCATAGTGATTGCCTCCAGAGTTTAAGTATATTTAATTTTATTTGAAAATAGATTAGTTATTCCTAGGTGTTCATTTTATACAGGAAAGGCAAATGATTTTCTGATTCTGTTTACATTTCTTATTTTTAGTTTTTAGAAGTTCCCAGACTTGACAAAGAAAGCCCTTTAGAAGACTTGGATGATACTAGTCTGTGGATTCCTCAAAGTGAAAATCATGATACTTGGATAAAAACACTGACTTGTGCTATTTTGGACAGTGGAGGCACAAAAAGTGAAATTCTTCAATTATTAAAGCCAATGTGTGAAGTAAGCAAATAAATTAACCTAAATTAACTCCTCTTTTTCCTTTGCTTTTCCCAGTGCACCTGGCTTCTGTGAACGTGATCATGACCTATGCATACAAGAAGAGGGTTACTGTACTGCACGCTGTCTTCACGCAGGGTCACCCACCCTCAGTAGCTGTACATGCCTCTGGGTTCATTCAGGTTTGGGATACCTGGGTTCTAAGAGATGCCCTGAGTAATACTACTGATAGTTAAAATATTGATGATTTTAAATTATTCGTGTTAACCAAAAGCTCTGACTTTCTTTGTTTACTTCTGATAACATTACCATCATTTACTTTCTCTGGTACATTTCATCGACAGTGGAAGATAAGAGTTAGCATTGCTTTTGTACTTTTGAAGGTAGAGTACAGTTAATTTTAATAAACAGTACAGATATGAATCATATCATATAAAAGTTAATTGTTTTGAGGCATTGGGTATATAATTCAGTGGTACACCATGTGGTTTTTGACATGGATGAGGCCCTGTGTTCAGTCCATAGCACCAAAAAAGAAAAAAACTGCTAGAGTATTTTGTCAAATGCATAATTAAGGGACAACATGGTAGAATGGCTCTGAAACATACAAATTAACCTGTCAAACATGATTCAAATGAAAACACAGTGTTGAACTGGGTCAAATATGTTCCAGTTAAAACTAATTGGTAAAGAAGTGGTTTGAACAAGCATCTATGTTGAAAGCAATTTAAAAAGCAGTCTTTGGGCCAGGGGTACAGCATAGCTCAGAAGCACAGGGCTTGTCTGGTAAGCGTGAGGTTGTGGCTTCGATTCCTAGTACCAAAAAAAAAAAACAGACAATCTTTACCAACAGTGGTGGCAAATGCCTATAATCCCAGCACTCTGGAGGCTGAGGAAGGGAGATTGCCATGAGTTCAGGGCCAGCCTAAACTACATAGTGAGACCCTGTCTTTAAAAAAGTAAATAGAATAGTCTTTATTTTCTACAGATAAGTAATGACAGTAAATAAATGATTACATTCTCTGTAGAACTATACTGTATTCATATTAGTTGAATAGAGTGTTACCCTGGGCTTATATCTCATTAGTGAATGAAGCTAAGATTTTTTAATAACATCTTGATTTTGAGCCAGAAAGTCAGATGTTCCAAATATGCCTGTATATATATACACCCCAGTTCTTAGTACTTTAAATTCTGTAGTTCCATAGAGGGAGGTGGAAGGGGGTTAAAAAAGAATTAACATAATCATGTTATGTACATGTGTCATACTCTGCATGATGACTATAATCACTATGTACTGCAAACATATACTGATTTAAAAAAAAATGAAAAAAACCGAAGAGTCTTCTTGACTTGTCTTTAGAAAGGAAAAACTATACAATTAGTGATCTACAGTCTCTCTTGTGTGTGGAGTGTGATGAATATGGTGGACATGAAGTGTGGTCGTTCATCTATATGATAAATAAGGAGTTTAAGTAATAGCAGAAAAGAGGTTCAGTATTATTATAATGTGCTACACATACTAAAACACTTTTCAAACTTTGAGTATGCCAGGCATATTTACACAAATTTTACACTTAGAAATTTAGGGTTTATTAAAAAGTAAACATTTTTAATATGAACATTGCAGTTCTTTACTGGGTATAGAAAATATACAAAAACAAGATTTTGCAGCTTTTCTCAAACTTTTCCTACTCTTTCCCCTTTATATAAAATCAGAAAACTTCTTTTGAGCTAGGCGAGGTGGTGCACGTGTGTAATCCCAGCACTTGGGAGGCTGAAGCAAGAGGATCGTTGCAAGTTGGGGACCAGTCTCTGCAGTGAGCAGTGAGCTCAAGGCCAAAAAAGCAAAAAAAAAAGAAAGAAAGGAAGAAGGAAAGAATACGTCTTTTGTTATTAATAACAGTTTTTAACTCTGAAATTATATGTAAAATAATGATATCAATTCGTTTATAAGCAGTATCCTATTTCATTGCATTACCTCTGCTGGAGACAAACAGTTGTATAACTAATGTTCGTTACAGATACACTGGCTTAGTATTCTTAACTTTACGTGGTACATTACACTTTTTATTTTTTTAGCAGCATAAATTCATGGCACCAAATAGTGTATCATTTTTTAAAAGTTTAATATGTCAGCAATAGAGAATGAAAATTTTAAGTTAAAATTTCTGAATTTTACTCAGACTATTGGGTGGCTGTGTTTTGTGTTCTAGGTGAAAACTGACTTTTGTCAGACTGTCCTTCCATACTTGATTCATGATATTTTACTCCAAGATGCAAATGAATCATGGCGAAATCTGCTTTCTACCCATATTCAAGGATTTTTTACCAGCTGTTTCAAACACTTATCACAAGCAAGCCGATCCACAACCCCCGCAAATTTGGATTCAGGTATTTTGTTAAATTATTGATATTCAGGGCTGGGGATTTAGCTCAGCAGCATAAGCGCCTACCTTGCAAGTGTGCGGTCATGAGTTGAATCCCTGGAACCGATTAAAAAAAAAATTATTAATATTCATACTGTTAGCTTCTCACCTTCGAGAAATTTAGAACTAAGTTTGAATGCCATTAAAGGCACGCTTACTTGTGTAACTCTGAATTCCTGTTTAGAGAATAGGAATAAAAGTTGAAACAAATCAATGTAATATTTGTAAAGCACTTAGAGTAATTCGTAATACGTGTACTTCATCAATAAATTTTGGATATTAATAATGGTGCAACTAGTTTGGCATTCCGTGAGTCAGGCACTGTGTTTAGCACTGACAACACAGATGTAAAGACCCACCCCTTTTTCTGGCAATAGAAAAAGCACTTAAATAAATTCAATCAAACATAAATAATTTCATTGTTTCAGAGGTCTGGCCAACTAATTTTTAAAAAGCAACATTTTAATTATAAAATCATGTATATTTATTATGGAAAATAAAGAAAAATTGCACAAGTTTAGAAATTATATTAATACATAATCATATAACAATACTTAACATCCTGCTGATTTTTAAAGTAAAAGTTGGACCATATTTTATTTATTCTTTATATTGCCTACTTTCTTCCCATTGTATGATATGAATGTCTACAATGCTAAGAGCTTAATAGCAAAAAAAATTCTTTTAGGGTTTAGGGACATAAAATACAAACATGCACGATTTGAGGGCTCATTATAAACCATTTGAATCCTAAAATTTTTTTCTTGGTACCGGAAACTGAACTCAAGACCTTGCACATGCCAGGCAGGCGTTATGCCGTTGAGCTATATCCCTGGCCCTCAAGCCTAAGTTTTGCAGGTGATTTTTTTTTGTTGTTGTTGTTTCAGTACTGGGAATCGAACTCAGGACCTTGTGCTTGCCAGGCAGGCACTTATGCCGCTGAGCTATATCCCTGGCCCCCAAACCTAAGTTTTGAAAGAGATACAAAATTTACAGATCTTCACCATTAATTTACTATATTTAATATGTATAAACAAATGTACAAATTCACATACCGTGCTTCAGGACCAATACAATTCTAATAAACAATACTGCTTTTGACATTTTGCTTTAAGTAAATTGCTTCTCCCAACTTACTGTGCTTCTCTTCACTTAGGCATAGTTTGTAATTAGTTCTCAGAGTTGTTTCTCTGGTTTTGCCAGAGAAATGATTCTGGTATCATTTAGACTTCCTTTTGCTATGCTTTATCTTTTATATGTCTTCTTTTCAACTGGCTTGTAGTAGTTACAAATCTATTTGGTTAGAAGGTGGAAATCACACAAAGACAAAGTAGTACTGTGCCGCATTCATGTGTGGAATCTAAAAGAGCTGATCTCATAGAAGTTGAGAGAACAGTGGTTACTAGAGGCGTGGGCAAAGTCTAGGGTGAAGTTGATCTGTGTATGTCAAGTTATAATTACATGAGAATAAGAGGTTTTGATTTCCTGCTACACAGATGGTGACTATCGATAATGATAATGGGCCATATGTATATATGTGTGTGTGTGTGTGTGTGTGTATATATATATATTTTTTTAAGTTAGAACAAAGGATTTTCAATGTTTTCATGATAAGAAAATGATGCATGTTTGAGGATATAGATATATTTATCCTGGTCTGAACATTATATAAGGTATACATGTATCAAAACATCAAAGGATAATCCATAAATATGAATAATTGTCTACATGTTAAGATTTTTAAAATAAATATTTGGAAAACTGATTGTAAACATGGATATAGTTGTCCATCCTGTAGCCCTTGTAAATTATAAGTTCATTAGAATGATTTGGAGTATGATTTTGAGTCTGGAAATGAATTGTGAGTCATTGAAATGAAAATTCTAAAAAATTCTCGTACAGTTTGCAAACTACAGTATACCTCCTATCAGCAAAGTTATAAGTAAACATTTAAAATTTGATGTGCTATTTAAAATTTAAATGCTATTAAAAACAATTTTAGGCTGGGTATGGTGGTGCGTGCCGGTAATCCTAGCACTCGGGAAGCTGAGGCAGGAGGATCATCACAAGTTCAAGACCAGACTGGGCTACAAAGTGAGTTCAAGGCCAGCCTAAACTGCATAGCAAGACTCTGTCTTCCAAAAAACAAAAAAATTGTTTTATTAAATAGGTTGCTTGTAGTACAACCAAAGATAAAATCATCTTTCCTATGTAATGTATTTCTGTGTAATTATAACCTTAGGTAAAAATTTAAATTTTACATATAAAATTCTAGTACTGAAAAGGATAGTAGACATAGATTCCTGTAGAATTTAATGGCATATCTTTTCTGATACTTAAGTATCACTCCCTTCACTTGAAGTCCCATAGGCATCTGGGTTGTCCAAGCATAGAGACATCTTTTTCATGAGTTTCACGTTGTCCTGCATGAAGGCACTCAGTTGCCCACGCCAGAACCTTCTCTGACTTACCTGATTACCAAACCCTGCCATTTTTTTAAACCCTGTCATTTCTGTGTTATAAGTAACTGTATTTCATCTATTTCCCTCAGTCGTCATCATCCTTACTACCTTCTAGGTCTGTGGTTCAGCATAGTTGAAATTCATTTTTTAAGTTTTTCAAGTTCTTTCTTGCTTCATTCATCTTAGATACTATTAATATTCCCTGGTATACTATCTTTTCTTCTTTTAACTACTTTTGCTTGGGATCTTTTTTCTTTTTTCTTTTTTTTTTTTTTTTTTTCTTTTTTTTATAATTTTATTTAAAGAGGAAAAAACAAAACAAAATAAAAAAGAATAAAGGGTAGCAACAATACAGTATTCCAAGGAAAAAAGGAAAAGTACAACAACAATAAAACCTAAGAAATTATTACTTGACTAATTACATACTGACTTCTTGGAAATAGTTGTTCAAATTACAAAGTTAAAACATGTAAAGTAGACATTCAAACAGTGAGACTGTTAACAGTTCTGCTCCACGATCTGACAAAAA